>CM075968.1:36540532-36566985 GCA_038048745.1 Coluber constrictor foxii | reverse complement strand
GTTCATCTGGCCGATTCAAGATCTGAAACTTCTGTTTGTGACTCTGTGCCAAGTTTGGCCTTGCCCTGCGTCTGCAAATTAGCTCTTTGGCAGCGTTCCACGTGAGATAGATGGGTGTTGATAACCTTCCTCTGAAAGACTGTTTATCAAGCCTGGCGGACTATAAATGAAGGCTGTTTATCAAGCCTTGCAGACTGTAAATGAAAGTAATTTACAGTCTGTATGAATGAAAGAGGTTTGCCGGGACTAAGTTTGTGCTGTTTAATTTCTAAGGAAGCCTAGGTCAGAACAACTTACTGAAATTCCAGTCCGCAACGGTGGTTGTACGTTGAAGACTATCCATAAAATATCTGAAGTGCTGATCTTAATTGATAGGATCAAAACAGGCTTTTACTTCAAATACCAGAAGGAGTACAAGTACAATATATTAATAAAGCCATGGTGGCTCAGTGGTTATAATACAGTATTGGCAAGCTAATTCTGCTGACACCTGGTTGCCAGCAGTTCGGCAGTTTGATTCCACCAGCTCAAGGTGGACTCAGCTTCCATCCTTCCAAGGTCCAGTAAAATGAGGACCCAGATCATTGGGGGGCAAGAGGCTGACTCTATAAACTGCTCAGAGAGGGCTGTAAAGCACTGTGAAGAGCTATCTAAGTCCAAGGGCTATTGCTATTGCTAAATAGTGATCCAACCTAGACCTGAGAATACATTTTCTCTCAGTCAGAACAATTGATCAGCGGAACGACTTGCCTCCAGAAGTTGTGAATGCTCCATCATTGGAGGTTTTCAAGAAGAGACTGGACAGAATGATAGAGTGTCTCCTGCTTGGGCAGGGGGTTGGACTAGAAGACCCTCCCAGGGTCCCCCTTCCAGTTCTGTTATTCTCTGTAACCCCTGTGAAGATCAGAAAACCAATGCTAGTGGGACCAGTTTTTTGTTTTTTAAACCATGCAAAGGCAGGCATTTGCAAATTGACACCCGGGAATTTGAAGTATTTCCCTCCCACACCAAACATTGCGTCATTATGAAAGCAAGTGAAGTCCACATTCCTTGTCAACATTCCTGGCAGAAGTGTGGCCAGATCCTGCTGCTGTTGGAGAAATTCAGGGAGGGAGGGAGGGAGGGAGAGAGAGAAACAGAGACGGGGACAGAGAGTGAGAGGGTGAGTGAGAGGAGAGAGAGAGAGGAGAGAGAGAGAGAGAGAAAGAGAAAATAGGATAATAGATGCATAGACAGACATAGATAAATGATAGAATAGAGAGGGAGGGAGGAGAGAGAAAAAGAAAGAAAGAAAGAGAAAATAGGATAATAGATGCATAGACAGACATAGATAGATAGAGGGGAGAGAGAGAGAGAGAAAGAAAGAAAGAAAGATAATAGAATAATAGATGCGTAGACAGACATATAGATAGATGATAGAATAGGAGAGAGGGGGAGAGAGAAAAAAAAGAAAGAAAGAGAAAATAGGATAATAGATGCATAGACAGACATAGATAGATAGAGGGAGAGAGAGAGAAAGAAAGAAAGAAAGAAAGAAAGAAAGAAAGAAAGAAAGAAAGAAAGAAAGAAAAGAAAGAAAGAAAGAAAGAAAGAAAAGGGTGTCATTATCAACCTTTGAAGCGCCAGAAATAATAACCAGAAAAACTGGCTCAGCCATGTTCTGGTCATCTCAGTAGCAGGCATCCACCATTCTTGGTGAATGGCTTTCCTTCCCCCCCCCCACCCCCCAATTTCCCCTTTCCCCTCCCCAGATCGCTGTGCTTTGGCTGTTTCCAGTGTTTTATTCACAAGACTTTTTTTTTCTGGCCACGCCAGACATTAGAACAAGGAGTTCTGTAAACATGTTTGACCTTGTTTGAGGATTTGTACAATTACCCCCTTTTCCAGCCCAAGTGCTCAGCGTTGGTTTTTGTGTGTGTGTGTGTGACACGCAGTTAAGATGCTAAGTGAACACAAAGCTCCCTCTGCTGTCCGACTTGAGTTGCGTTTGAGTTGACGCTTCCCTTCCTTCCAGTTGGGATTGCTTTCAGACCAGCAATCCTGAAATTTGGTGTTAACCGCTGCAGGCTAGAAGCCACCTCTCCTGCCTCCGATGGACAAAAAGCAGAAAACAAATTTTCTCTCTCTCTTTTTCTTTTTTTAAATCACATTTTATCAAGTTATAAAGTATTGTAAACATTCACTTAATCCTCTCCAAGGAAAGACTGAAGGCAAACGAGGTCCAGGCAGAAGAAGAATCTCAATGGCTTCAAAATCTTACTTTTTTTAAAAAAAGTTTTTTTTTCATTTTTTAGACACACAAACACATATAGTGTATTTTTTTCTGACAGAATGTTGGCTGGTTCAGAAATTTAAACACTTTTTAGTCATTTCATATATTCCTCTTTTGCCATAGTATTTATTCTCTCTATTTTCTTTCTTGCTAATGCCTTTATAACATTATCTAAACACTTTCATAATGCAAAGGAGTGTTAGGATAACATGGGATTTTATCACCCGAACAAATGGGCTAATTAATAAATCTTAAGAGGAGTTTCTTTCTTTCTTTCTTTCTTTGTTTCTTTCTTTCTCTTTCTTTCTTTCTATCTTTCTTTCTTTCTTTCTTTCTTTTCTTTCTTTCTTTCTTTCTTTCTTTCTTTCTCTCTCTCTCGTCTCTCTTTCTTTTCTTTCTTTCTTTCTTTCTTTCTTTCTTTCTTCTCTTTCTTCTCTTTCTTCTCTTTTTAAAAAAATCAATATTACCATTCATCCTAACTCTAATCTTAACCTAATTCCATTTTCCCCCTTCCTCTATATATTACACCCTTAAGTTTAAAATCTCATTTAAACATAATTCCTAGTATTACAATCATTCATTTCATATCGAAATAATAAACCAAAAACATTTTATACATATATTTCCTTAAGTCCTTATTCCAAAACATACACTCCAACATCTTAGTAAAAATCAATTGATTATATAAACACCAGGGGTTTTTTTTTTCTTTATATCCTTGAATCTTATCTCTAGTATCCAAATACTTCGTCAAAGATATATATTTATACCTCTTCAAACAACATCTTAATCATTTCTACTTTCGCCACAATCGTAACTATTTCGAAATACCATACAATCTAAGGGATTGGTTTGGATAAACCTCAGCAGAACTTTTTCGTGTGGCTGTTGATAAAAATAGGATGGCCAACATGATCGCCGATGACGGATATTGGCACAAGAAGAAGCAGAAAGTATAGTAAAATACAAAATACAAGGAATAAATCAAAGGACAATGAGAGGGGAAGGGGAAAGGGGGAAGAAAAGTGAGGAAAGATAAGGAAAAAGAAACATTGACTTCCGACTCTCTCTGTTACAGTAGAATAAGGCATTGACATCAAATCACAGCTTTTTGCTTTTCTCATAATAGTACAAACAAGTCATTTGTATAAAGATCTATCAATCTAATCTGTAAAACCCCAACCAAACTTTCCTCCTTTTCCACATCAAATATGAAGTTCAGATGCTTTTGTCTCCATGTGGAAACAAAAGTACTTACGTTTTTTTTTCTTTAATCAACGTCAGTTTTGCCCATTTCCGCCAACTCCCAATCAGCTTCTGCGGACCAATATGTCTGTTGAACAAAACTCCGTGTTGGCGTCAGGAAAGGGCACCCGGCCATTAAAATACTCTTCTAGCTCCATTCAGTTGCCCTGGCTCCACTCCGCAAGGGATTATGGGGTCATTAAATGAAGATGATGATGATGATGATGATGATGATGATGATGGTTCTTCCATAGTAAGAATCGAAGTGGTCCCTTCCATTTTTGCGCATACAGTCCGCTGCTATCAACATATATAGTAACCAAGTTCCAAAGACAAATTTTGTCTCTGAACTGCAGTGCATGAAGAAGAGTGGAAAAACTGTTAGCTATGAAATAGTGAGGGCATAAAGGTTAGGACGGGGGTCGGCCAACCTTAAACCCTCAAAGAGCCACAAAGGTCCTAACTGGAAGCCCCCTGTTAAATTCTGGAGCCGACCGGAAGTCTGGTTCCCCCACCCCGGCAGTAAATGTGGAATCTGTACACTCCATTCTGACAAGCTGGGCTCATCTGCATCAAATCCCAGATTTTGTCTTGTTATCTAAAACCAAACTCTTGTTCATCAGTAAATATATACAAGCTTTGGATCGGTGTGTTTCCTCATGCTTCCTCCTTCGATTTCCTGTCATCATTATTTTAATCTGTATTTTATATCCAGATAATCCTGTTTGTTTGTTTGTTTATTTATTTATTTATTGAATTTCTATACCGCCCTTCTCCCAAAGGACTCAGGGCGGTGAATAGATTAAGATTTCATATACATATAATATATATATATTTTACGCGGGAGAAGACCCGAATAACCAAAGACCTACATACAAACACCCGCGAAAACCTCAGAAAACACACACACACACACACACACACACACACACACACACACACACACACACACATAATTAACAGTAAATAATAAATTGAGTCAACTTGGTGTATCTACTAAGACCTTGGCATAGAATTCAGATGTTTATGCTAGCCCTGCTTATTGAAATCTTATTGCATCTTGCACCCTTCCTCTCCCATCGTTTTCATTGTAAATTACTACCATTATTATGAATATTTATTGCTTCAATGTTTTATCGGCTTTTAATGTTTGCCAGCCAACCAGAGTCACGTCTAGGCAAAATCGGGGGCAAACAAATCTAACAAACAAACAAACTGAATAAAATTCTCAAAAAAAATAAAAAAAAAAATCTGTTTCTTGCAGGTGACAGTGGAGGCATTCCAACCATCGTCAATCATTCAGCTGTACCAGATGGAACGGTCACTATGCAGAGTCCGAAAAAATCGGGGAAGATCCCGCCCAAATTTCAGAACTGTATGGTCCACCGAGTTTGGAAAGAATGCATCCTCAATAGGACACAGTCCAAGTAGGAACACTGGGTTTTCCTGGACTCTTTTGCGACAAACTTCTACAGCTGCTCATTTTAATAACCTGTCTCTCTATGGACACGTGTGTGTGTGTGTGTGTGTGTGAGAGAGAGAGAGAGAGAGAGAGAGAGAGAGAGTGAGAGAGAGAGAGAGAGTGAGTGTAAATGCGTGAATACTTTGTATGTCAAACTGAATGACTAATTTGGGGAATCGTGTTGAAGAACTGCTGGCTCTAATCTTTATGAGTTTATTGTGAGTCCCACCAAAGTGTCAGATGCAAAGAATCAGGACTACTCAAATTAGATTCTAGTCAAGTTGATTCATGCCTGTACACAGCCATCTAGTCAATTAACACTAACTGGTACTAGTTAGTGACTAATGAAATTCAAGAGGGGTTGAACGTAAACCATTTGTGGGAATGTAAGGAATATAGGCTGTTTCCTCCCTTGACTCCTTCCCTTGGCTCTGCCTGTCCTCGTAAATCAGGGGTCGGCAACCTTAAACACTCAAAGAGCCACAAAGATCCTAACCGGAAGCCCCCCATTCAATTCTGGAGCTGACCGGAAGTCCGGTTCCCCCACCATAGAGTCTCTTCCTAGTGCGGTGTCCTTTTTTCTCTACCTGTCCTAACCGAAAGTCCTATCAATTGTGGAGCTGACCGGCGATAGGGAGCCGCAGCAGAGGGATGAAAGAGCCACATGCGGCTCCAGAGCCACAGGTTGCTGACTCCTGTCCTATATCAAGCCCATTTAGGAGAAGAAGAGTAAGGGACATATTTGGGTCCTTGTGGTTTTAATCTGAGTTGCAACATCCCGAGTTCCTTAAAAGGAATTCTGAGTCCTTCATAGAATAACGAAATTGCAATTATTATGCGTCTTCTCAGAGACCACCGGTCAAGTTGGTTCAGCTCAGATGAGTAGAAGACCTCCAAGGTTCCTTTCAGCTCTGTTATTCAGATTTATTTATTTATTAATTAATTAATTAGATTTATATACTGCCCTTCTCCTTACGGACTCAGAGCGGTGAACATGATTATTCTTCCCTGTGGCATTCACCTATACGTTTTAATTTTGCTAAACCTTGCTCTACTGTTCTTTGATGATTTGTGCCTTGGTTATATCTCTGATGCGCACAAATACATACATACATACATACATACATACATACATGTTTATTTGTTTATTTATTTATTATATTTCTATACCGCCTTTCTCCCGCAGGACTCAAGGCGGTATACAGTCAAGAAAAAATAAAAGATACATAAACATCATAAAATTGATCATTAAAATTATAGCATAGTTTAGCCCAAATTAAATAAAACCCAGAATTATATAATATTTTAATCATTCCCAGTTAACGTGCTTAGCCCCGCCTGATTGAACATCAGGGTCTTGAGGGCACAGCGGAAAGCCCGGAGATTAGGGATGTTTCGTATATCAGGGGGCAGTTCGTTCCAAAGGGTTGGAGCCCTTACAGAGAAGGCCCTCCCCCTGGGAGTCGCCAGTCGGCACAATTTGACCGACGGTACCCTGAGTAGTCCCTCCCTGTGAGAACGAACTGGTCGGTGGGAGGCTTTTGGTGGCAAAAGACGGTCTCGTAAGTATGAAGTATGTTTGTTGGTATTGCTAGTGGTGCCTCTGAAGATAGGAGCGGAAAGTACGAACTGTAAATCTCATTTAGTAAAAATATGCAGGTATGCGAAAAAAACTTCAGATGCGGCTGCACATAAAGATAAACTGGGTGCCAGCGGTACTACTGAGTGTACAGGAAACGAAATTCCCTTTTAGCCCGGCTTGTAAAATGTATATTTTGCAAAAGTGTGGCACTCTGTTCACATAATATCCGATTTAAGCAAAGAAAATTTTCAAAGCTGATTAAAAATAGCTTCATTTAGCCTGGGAAGCATTGGTAATTCATTCATTTATTCATTCATTCCCACTTACTCCTTGAGCTTCTGTGCTCATAAATTAAGGCTTCCTGGCTTGCTGACATAGTTACATCTGTTTTTAATTCCTACCAGAAGGAATCCCGTTCCCGCTACCAATATGGAGGAAGATGCCCCCGTCAGCTGTGTTTCTTGGGATTTTGTGGATCCAGCCCAAAGAGTCCCCTGCTCTTGTTCCAGGTCAGTAGAAGGGAGGAGACTCTCAAGACCATTCACATAGAAGAAAATAGGGTTACGTATGTGAGTTTGATATAGTGCTGGCCTATCACCAGGAGACGGTGAGTTCTCGTCCCACCTTGGTTAGGCATGGAAGCTGTCTGGCTGACTTTGGGCCTTTCACCAGGAGACGGTGAATTATAGTTCCACCTTAGCCAAGAAAGCCGACAGTGAATTCCCAGAATTCCCCAGCCAGCCAATTCTGGGAGTTGAAATCCACCCATCTTCAAAGAGCCCCATTAGATCAATTCTTTCAAGTTTTCTGTTATGGTGGTTATGTCTGCTGTGTAGGCAGCTTTATTCTGAGATGCATTTCCTGCCTCTCTAGGAGTTGCCTTCAGCTGCTCCTGTGAGTTATTTCTGGTTCCTGTCGTGTGTGTGTATGTGTATGTATGTATCTATCTATCTTCCTTCCTTCCTTCCTGTCTACATACATATATATGCATGCATACATACATACATACATGCCAAACAACAGCAACGCAGCTCACCAGCTCAAATCCTCCTGCAACTCAGACTAACCCGAGCACAACCAAGCCCCCACCCAAACAGAACACACCCCCAGCCAATCAGAGCACAGCCAACCCCCCATCCAATCTGAGCACAACCAAGCTCCCACCCAATCAGTTCACACCCCCACTAGCAGTTAAAGCAAGAAACAGCTGCGATCTCACATTGCTCCTAGAAGCACGAAGCTGAAAACACCAGCCTGAAGATGACGAATGAGACTTCGTCGAAACGTCGCCAAGACACTTCCAATTTTACGCAGGAGAAGACCCGAATAACCAAAGACCTACCTACCTACCTACCTACCTACCTACCTACATACATACATATATTCCTAATGATGACTTATCACTGTTACCTGCATCTTGATTGAACTTCTTGAAACATTTTCTTTCTTTTTCTTTTTTTCCCCCCAGGCACAAACTCCTGAAGCAACGCTGCGCTGTCGGCTCCAGTCGTCCGCCCACGATATCGCAGCCGGGGTTCGGAGGGGGAACCTCCTCCTCTTCCACTTTACCCCCTCCTGCCTCTAAGCACAAAGCCACCGAGAGGCAGGAGAAATCGGAGAAAGTTCAGAAGAGGTCATTGCTGCCATTTCATCATCGTCCCTCGGTCACCGAAGACCTGTGCCTGGAGCAGGACCCTTCGGGACAAAAGCTGGTCTTGGCCGGAGTGGAACCTTCCTTAGAAGCTGCGAGTAATAGGAAGTACGAGAAGCAGCTGTCCCTGCCTCCCCGACACCTGAGCAAGCCAGCCAATTCGAATCCTATGGATTCTCCCCGTTCCCCCATATCTCCTCTGCCTCCGACCCTCAGCCCCCAGCCCAGGGGACAGGAATCCGACACTTTGGATCCGTCGTCCGATCCTGGCAACCCAACCCTCTACAGCAATGGATTAGAACTTCAGCCCATGGCCAGCGCGGAGGATCGGGCCGTCCTCGTGGGTCAGAGGTTGCCCCTGATGGCCGAGGTCAGCGAGACAGCTTTGTACTGCGGGGTCGTACCCAACCAGGAGTCCTCCAACAAATGGCAGGGATATTCTCTTCCCCTCCCCAGCAATCTAGAATTCAGGCCTCCGGAACTCCAGTGTGAGATCCACGACCTCAAGATGGACATGGCAACGGAAAACAGTCCGCTGAAAAGGTAAGACCAAGTCTTGTTTTCCTTCCAGCATGTCGGGATGGGATGGGATGGGACGGTTTGCCAGAGCCAACTCACTGTGGCCAATGCGCCATGGCCAACTTGCCACAGCCAACTCTCGGTCGGACAGCTCTTACCGTAGGACAATTGAACAGTTCAATTGAGTTGTTCAAAATCCTTTCTTTAATAGCCCTTAGATTTAAATGCCGCTTTAGAGTGCTTCTCAGCCCTCTCTAAGCGCTTTACAGAGTCAGCCTTTTGCCCTCCAACAATCTAGGTCCTCATTTTACCCAGCTCGGAAGGATGGAAGGCTGAGTCAACCTTGAGCCGGTCAGGATCAAACTCCTGGCAGTTGGCAGAGTTAGCTTGCAATACTAGAGCCTGGAATAGCTCAGCGGACAAATGCATTGTAATTTAACTCCAGCTGTCTGCAATTAGTAAGTTCGAATCTCCAGGCTCAAGGTTGACTCAGCCTTCCATCCTTTCTAAGGTAGGTAAATGAGGACCCAGTTGTGGGGGCAATAAGATGACTTTGTAAAAATATACAAAAGTATGAAGGCTATTGCTTAATGCATTGTAAGCCGCCCTGAGTCTCCGGAGAAGGGCGGCATATAAATCAAATTAAAAAAAAATTACTCCTTTATAACTACTGCACAGGAAGAAAAGGAAGGAAGGAAGGAAGGAGGCAGGGAAGGAAGGGAAGGGAAGGGAAGGGAAGGAGGAAGGAAAGGAAGGAAGGAAGGAAGGAAGGAAGGAAGGAAGGAAGGAAGGAAGGAAGGAAGGAAGGAAGGAAGGAGAAAAGGAAGAGTCAGCCTCTTTCCCCCAACAATCTGGGTCCTCATTTTACCCACCTCGGAAGGATGGAAGGTTGAGTCAATCTTGAACCTGGTGAGATTCAATCTGCTAAATTGCAGGCAGCCGGCAGTCAGCAGAAGTCGCCTGCAGGACTGCCCTCTAACCACTGCGCCACCGCGGTTTCATGATTCTATCCCACCATTTCTTTGATAGCAGTATTCCTCATGCCCCACAGCAAATTGTCTTGCGTCGAGTCGGCTCTGGTGAGTTGGTTACAGAGAATTAGTGCCATGGCGAATTGTCATAGACAATTATGGGAAGGCTAATTTTCAAGCCATCGATGTAAACAGCCGATGGCCATGTGCCTGCGTTCTCCATCACCCACGAGAGCAATTCTTTTAGGAGGGCATGTGGTACGATCCCTGCGACCACAGAAAGATGTGTTACCCCCGTGAGGTTTTTTTAAGATGACCTGTCAGAATACCGAAGGACACCAACGAATGTTTAAAGCAGAAATCGTTGGAAAACGGTGTTCGTTTTTTCTTCTCATGTTGGATTAAGAGATTCCCGCTCGCTTTAAGAAGGCTTCCTCCTCTGCATTTCTTCAGAAATCATAATGATAAAGCAGGCTGACACGAGAATATATTAGGCGCTTCCCCATTCATTTTTCCCCTTTGTGGTGAGTTAGAACATGCTAAATATCGCATCGCGTAATTGTATTATTACAGTTTACTGGGGAAGGGGAAAAAAGGAAAAGAAAAGAAAAACCACAGGGCAGATTTTATACAGCACATTATCCATAATAATAACCAGCTAAGGCCTAAAATATTGATGTCAGGCTTCAAGAATACTGCAAATTAGAGCCAGCAACGTGCATCCTCAAATTATCTCAGAATAACAGCGCAGTTCTCCTGCAGTTATTCAGATATTATTTCTACAGAATGGTGTTCTGAAAGTTCTCAATACAGGAAAGGGATTCCTTTTGAGTATCGCACAGAGGAAACCCTGTAAATGTTAGACCATTTGAAAGCCATAAACCTGTTGTGGCCCCGCGGGGCCAGCAGAGCTGGCAGCAGATTCGGACAGTGAGGAGGTTGGGAAGGAACATGGACCAGTCCTGGAGTCTGGGGAAGGCTCTGATGAAGGCTCTGCATCGGAGGCAGAGAGGGGGCCAGGGCCGTCTGACAGTTATCAGCTGCCTTCGGAGTCGGACATCAGTGAGGCAGAGGACCAGCTGGAGCCTGTTCCCAGTGCGTGCATGCGCAGAGTTGCCAGACGAAGGGAACAGCTAAAGAACAAGGGTCGACTCAGGAGTAAAGCTACAGGTGGACAATGAATGGCCCTTCCCAGAGGGAATAAAAGAGGAATGAAAGGGGAGTGGAGTTTGCAGGAGACAATTAGTTCATTCCTGCATTCTTGCTAAGTAGTGCTACATCTGAAAGATACTGGCCTGGCCACTCTCCAAGCCTGATCAAGGTCGGTAATTGTGAACTATCTTAAAAGACTGTGGGAAAGGAAAGACTTCGTTGGAGAGGAATTCACTGTCAATTAAATAAAAGTTTTTTTTGGGGGGGGGGGGGACAAGGACTTGGCTTCGTGCTGCTGGGGAAGCCTAGGTCAGAACAAAACCTGGGATTAAACACAATTATATAGATTCTCAAAAAAAGAGAGTTGCTTCAAATTGATGTCCCGGAGGACAGGAGATTGAAACAAATAATACATTGGTAGCTGTAAAAGTTAAATTCTGGGAATCCCCCTTTTCTGTTTTTTAAATTGAGAAGATTCCACAAGCTTACAGAGGAGGATCACTGGAAGAAAAGCACTGAAGTAAGATATGTGCATTCTTCAAAAGAGAGAGAGACAGAGAGTTGCTGAGACAGGGCTACTCAGTTCCACAGCAAGAAAAGTTGGACAACATGGAACTAGCATGAAGAGTTTAGGTTAGGATATGAAGGTATGAGAGACAGTTTGGTCTGGTGGTTAAGACAATAGGGGAGACCGTGAGTTCTAGTACGTCTTTAGCCGTGATAGCCGGCTAGATGGCTTTGGACTAATCATCAGGAGATGGGGAGTTCTAGTCCCAGCTTAGTTAGCCATGAAAGCCAGCTGGCTGACTTTGGGCCAATCACTAGGGGATGGTGAATTCTAGTCCTGTCTTAACCATGAAAGCTGGCTAGATGAACTTTGGGCCAATCACTAGGAGATGGTGAATTCTAGTCCCGACTTAACCATGAAAGCCGGCTAGATGACTTTGGGCCAATTACTAGGAGATGGTGAATTCTAGTCCTGACTTAAGTTAACTGGCTTTCATGGTTAAGTCACTTAACCATGAAAGCCATCTAGATGAACTTTGAACCAATCACTAGGAGATAGGTGAGTTCTAGTCCTGCCTTAGCCATGAAAGCCATCTAGATGAACTTTGAACCAATCACTAGGAGATAGGTGAGTTCTAGTCCTGCCTTAGCCATGAAAGCCATCTAGATGAACTTTGAACCAATCACTAGGAGATAGGTGAGTTCTAGTCCTGCCTTAGCCATGAAAGCCATCTAGATGAACTTTGAACCAATCACTAGGAGATAGGTGAGTTCTAGTCCTGCCTTAACCATGAAAGCCATCTAGATGAACTTTGAACCAATCACTAGGAGATAGGTGAGTTCTAGTCCTGCCTTAGCCATGAAAGCCAGCTTGGGGGATTTTGGGCTACTCCCTCTCAGCCCAACCCACCTCACAGGGTTGTTCTTGTGTGGGACCATAGGAGGAGGAAGATAGGCTCACCTCCTTGAATTATTTGTGAAAATAATAAAGGTGGGATATAAATAAATGAACTAGATAATTAAAACCAAAGACAGGACACGGTGAGAGACCTCTTGAGTCAGGAGATTTCTCCGCATGAGTCTTGAAGCTGCAAAGGAGAAGGAATGGAACACTTAGACGTGGTCCAGACCACCAGGAATGTGGCTTATAGGCCAGAGTGATTTGGGCCCGGAACAGAAGGAATCTAAGTGCTAGACTTTAGGAGAAACCCTCCCATACTACCACCTCTTACAATACTGGACAACACAGTTACAGCAGTAGAGACCTCCAAATGTCTAGGTTCTACAGTATCTCAAGACCTAAAATGGACACCTAACCTCAAAAACATCATCAAAGAAGCACAACAAAGAATGTTCTTTCTGCGCCAACTCAGGAAGCTCAAACTGCCCAAAGAGCTGCTGATCCAGTTCTACAAAAGGAATTATTGAGTCTGTCATCTGCACCTCTATAACTGTCTGGTTTGGTTCTGCAATCCAACAAGAGAGATACAGACTTCAGAGGATCATTAGAACTGCAGAAAAAACAATGGCTACCAACTTGCCTTCCATTGAGGATCTGTATATTGAACGAGTCAAAAAGAGGGCTGTGAAAATATCTACAGAGCCCTCGCATCCTGGACATAAATTGTTTCAACTCCTACCCTCAAAATAAAGCTATATAGCACTGCACACCAGAACACCAGAACAGCTTTTTCCCAAATGCCATCCACTCTGCTAAACAAATAATTCCCTCAGCACTGTCAAACTAGTTACTAAGAAAGCATTACTATTAATCTTCTCATTGTTCCTATCACCCATCTCCTCCCACTTATGACTGTAACCTTGTTGCTGGTATCCTTAAGATTTATATTGACTGTTTCCCTATGACTATCATTAAGTGTTGTATCTTATGATTCTTGACGAATGTATCTTGTCTTTTATGTACACTGAGAGCTTATGCACCAAAGACAAATTCCTTGTGTGTCCAATCACACTTGGCCAATAAAGAATTGTATTCTATTCTAGTTATGGGGGAGAGAATGATGGCTGTTTAGATATGAACATGTCTTTCCCCTTAGCCATCGACAAGCAAGTTGTATTGATGCTGAGGTTGAAAAAGTTTGTCGGCCCCATTTATTTGAGGATATTTTTAACAGCCATAGAAGTTAGATATATATTTTTCTTTCATTCTTCAACCAACCAGAAGGGGGATTATTGACATGTTAGTGTCGCAATGAAATTCCAGGACTGATCGATCTATCTATCTATCTATCTATCTATCTATCTATCTATCTATCTATCTATCTATCTATCTATCTATCTATCTATCTATCTATCTATCTATCTATCTATCTATCTATCTATCTATCTATCATCATCTATCTATCTATCTATCTATCTATCTATCTCTATCTATCTATCTATCTATCTATCTATCTATCATCTATCTATCTATCATCTATCTATCTATCTATCTATCTATCTATCTATCTATCTATCTATCATCTATCTATCTATCTATCTATCTATCTATCTATCTATCTATATCTATTTTTAAAAAATAATATATTATCATGTGCTTCTTTTTCCTCTACTGTAGGTTCTTAGCACAGCCTAATAAAAGATTTAAAATCATGGAGGAGACCCTACCTGTTCAAGCAGTGAATTATTTGGACCCCTCACCGCTAATTCCTCAATCTGGCGAATGCTTGGGAGATGCCACTGATCCGTACACGTTTCAGGATGGGGACATCAAATACAGCTTCACAGGCACTAAAAAATGCAAACTTGGGACTGACAGAGAATCTCTGAAGAAGAATAAGGTACCCGTCGAAGTAGAGGCATAAACCTTTTGTAGAGCGGTTCATGGCTTTGCGTATCCCCTCGACTTGATTTTATCCTACGTCAGACTTCACACTTGAGTTTACACAGCGTGCTTAACACGGCCATAGAATTTACATAATGTAGAGTTACATTCTAACACAGGGCACCTGTGTTAAGCATCAGGAAAAGCAACCAGGTTCAAAATGCAGCCACCGGGTCTTTAAATCAATTGTTTAGGTCTTCATATCACTTAGTTAAGTGTCTCAGAGAAAGATGGCAGGTGGATGGATGGATGGATGGATGGATGGATGGATGGATGGATGGATGGAGGTGGGTGGGTGGGTGGGTGGCAGGATGCATGGATGGATGGATGGAAGGTAGATAGATTAGATAAATGGATGGATGGATGGTGGGTGGATGGATGGATGGTAGGTAGGTAGGTAGAAAGATATGTAGTTCAATATATATAAGTAGATTGAGTGGGAGAGAGAAAGATGGATGGATGGATAGATGGATAGATGGATGGATGGTAAGTATGTAGGTAGGTAGAGTAGATGGATAGATAGATAGATAGATAGATAGATAGATAGATAGATAGATAGATGATAGATAGATAGATAGATAGATAGATAGATAGATAGATAGATAGATAGATAGATAGATAGATGATAGATAGATAGATAGATAGATAGATGATAGATAGATAGATAGAGATAGATAGATAGATAGATAGATAGATAGATAGATAGATAGATAGATAGATAGATAGATAGATAGATAGTTCAATATAGATAAGTAGATTGAGTGGGGGGAGAGAGAAAGATAGATGGGTGGATGGATGGATGGATAGATAAATGTGCTTACATAGATAGATATAGATAAGTAGATAGAGGTATAAATAGATATGCACATATGTAGATATGTGCATAGACAGATTAGATAGATAGATAGATAGATAGATAGATAGATAGATAGATAGATAGATAGATAGATAGATAGATAGATAATATGCTAAAATAATTCAAGATCTCTTCCTTCTCATTTTCTTTTGGATTTTCACAGTATTTACCTCAATAACAGTTGGTTAAATTCTTTGTGATTGCAGCCAGAAGACGGAACTGCAGCTAAAGAGCTAACTTCAGGAGGCCATTCAACCACCATGCCAGATGGGAAAGATGCAATGTCCATCTTCAGTTCTGCACCTAAGACAGGTATGCTGTAGGTGAATTGTCAACAGCCAATCACGAATCATCCATCCTTTCACAATACACGAAAAGAAGAAAAGTTGGGACAGTGGTAACGTCCAGTTTTTGAATATTTTCCCCTGGGCATTACTTTTTTGCTGAGTCTCTAATTAGGCATTTTTAAGGACAAATTTGGGGACGTCATTAAATGTCTGTTGTGCTTTCTCACTTCTTGATGTTGTTCTTCTTTTCCCAGATACGCGGCAAGATAATTCGGCTGGGCGAGCTGGTTCTGGTAGCTTAACACAAGTTACTGACTTGGCCCCTTCTCTTCATGATTTGGATAATCTCTTCGATAATTCAGATGAAGATGAGCCTGGTGTAAGTTTGTGATGAACTGAGGTTGATCCTTGGGACAGTGTCCTTTTGACCTTGAATGAGGTTGCAGAATATAAAATTAGTTCTGACAAAAGAGAATATTTTTAGCTCAGGGTTGAACTGCAGTTAGTTCTGTTTCAAATAACGCTGCCTATAAAACCAGAATTTTAATCTTTTTTTTTTCCAGTTGATACGTTAAGTTTTATTTCCAAATTCCTTTGACATTTCATAAGTATTAAATACAGGCAGTCCTCCCTTAACAGCCACAACTGGGACCAGCAACTCTGTCCCTAAGCAGCACAGTCATTGGTGAAACATCCTGTGATCAGGACTATCTTACAATGTCAGTTCTGCTAAAGCTGTTAAATGAATCGTGGTTGTTAAATATGACATTGCATGACCATGGCTTGCAAGTTCCTTCTAGCTTCCCTGTTGACTTTACTTTCCAGAGGTTGGCTAAGAAGGTTGCATGTGGCCTTAATTTTCATGATGTGCATCAGCTGCTCACTGCCCGAATCACAACCACATACCATGAGGACATTATAATTGCTGTAAACTTGAGAGTCAATCATAAATCTACTTTTTCAGCACCATCATAAATTTGTGCAGTTGCTGAATGAGGACTGTCATTAACCAAGGACTACCTGTTGCATGAAACATTTTTCCAGGGTTGATTTTTATCTCCAAAAACAATGTTCATTCTTAGATCCAACACAAAGTTCAAGGTTATTTGCTTTAGGGAATGTAATATGTAAGTGGATAAAGCATTGGATGCAGGGCAGATAATCTCAAATTCAGATTCATCTCAGCTGTTCATTAGCTGGATTTTGGTCAAGTCGCCATCTTTTAGCCCAGCCTACTTTAAAGGGTAAAATTTTGTGAAGGTGGGAACTAGAGATATGAACGCTGCATGTATTATTTGACGTTCCTCAAGGAAAGGCTGAGCTATCATCAAAATAATAAACAAATCAATGTCTAAATAAGAAAAGTGAATTGTGGCTTACAATTTCTCTCTCTGGGCTCCATGAGTAATTGTGTGCTGTGAACACTGCATAGGCGTCAGGAAGGGCATCTGGCCAGTAAACGCTCAGCTCCATTCAGTCGGCCTGACTCCATCCCGATGCAAGGGATAACAGAGTCATTAAAAGGGGGAAAAAATATTTGCTTTGTAATATATGCATATGTTTTAATTGCAACCCTAGGCTGTCTCCCCTCCACTCCGATCATCAAAATTGCCACCGGTGGGAGCTGAAGAGCGGCATCTAAGCAAGGATGCAAGGACAGCCGTTCCTTATCCCCCGAGTAAGTAATTCCAGCATTGTTCCAGATAAAGTATATGCTCTTTCTTTCCCAGATTGAAACCAAACAGTTTTCCTCCTTTCGTTCAAAACTTTGTTTGTGAAATATTCCTTTGTAAAAGGACACGGATGGGTCTATTGCTGTGATGGCAAACATGTGCCAGAGGTAGCACGCAGCACCCTCTTGTGCCAGAGGTGTGCCAGAGGTGGACATGCACACCATCGCCAGCTGCTCTTCTAGTTTTTGGCACACATGTGCATGCTGGCCAGCTGGTCTTCAGGGGCGCTGGGGCGCCGGAAAACAGCCTGAAAAACGCCCTAAAACCAGGCCATTTTCTGGCCGTTTTAGCCCATTTTCAGCCCGTTTTGGGGGCCTTTTTTGGCCCGAAAAACAGCCTGAAAATGGCTAAAATCCAGACATGCGTGAGCCGGCCAGCTGGTTTTTGTGAGCTCTGGAGTGCCAAAAAATGACCTAAAAAATGCCCCCCAAACAGGCCATTTTCTGGGCATTTTCTGACCGTTTTAGCCCATTTTCATCCTGTTTTGGGGGCCTTTTCTGGCCCAAAAAAACCCAGCCTAAAAACGGCCAAAAAACAGGCATGCGTGAGCCGGCGAGCTGGTCTTCTGGTTTACCATGCTTTGGCGCATACACACGCACACATGTTCCGATTTGGGCACTCGATGCCAAAAAGGTTCGCCATCCCTGGTCTATTGGAAGAATTAATATTGATTGGCAACTGAGGTGATCCAGTTTTGCATAAACAGATGCTACAATCTATGGACATAAAATCAGGCTATTTTATTTTCAGTAATTGATCAGATCCTGTATTTATATATTGATTGATTGATTGATATAAATAAACCCACCCCTTGGAGTCCCAAAGCAAAGCGATAATAACACACCATTAAGGGAAATTCAAGAAGGTGCTTGATCCCAATCAGGGGACAAAATTATTATTATTATTTTTTAATCCTACAATGCAGCCATAATAAAAGCTGTATCTTGACACGGGCAGCATCTTTTCAATATCATTATTCCCAAAGGCCGTTGGCTCATCAGCTGATGCGGGATAGCATCATTACCACGGATAATAGCGTTCAGGCTGGAAGGAAATGCGATTGTTTTAATTTGAGAATGTATTCATTTAAAAAGCTGTCACTTTAAAAGTAGTGGGGTGAAGTTGATTTGAGGGCAATAGAAGCCAATGCTTTCTAACACAGGCTGCAATTTGTACCTTCATTAAATCTATCAAGACGGAGGGATTAGACCCATCAATTTTCAATTTGCCGCTCCTTAGTGTTCCATGAGGAATTTAAAGTAAAGCTGAAAGACGCTCGCACGAGGCATTTAAAATTCCCCTTATGTACATTATTACAGAATAACAGGGTTAAAAGGGACCTTGGAGGTCTTCTAGTCCAACCTCCCCATTCGAGGAGGAGACGCTGTAAGATTCCAGACAAATGGCTGTCCAGTCTCTTCTGGAAAACCTCCAGTGATGAAGAGACCCACAACTTCTGGAGGCAAGCCGTTCCGCTGAATAATGGTTCTCACTCTCAGAAAAAAAGTTAGAACACAGAACATAAAATCGGTGGGCTGAAGGAAGAGATCTTGGAGATCTTCTAATCCAGGGGTCAGCAACCTGCGTCTCTGGAGCCGCATGTGGCTCTTTCACCCCTCCCTGTCACTCAAAATATGTGTCACAAGCGCCAATGTGCGACACCTGCCGCCACGCGATTTATTGAGCTTTTCAATCCCCGGTAAGCCAACCATGGATAAATCCAAGAAAAGAAAAGTTTCAGAAGAAAACAGAATGTTTAATTCAACTCCATAGGCTAGTTTTGTGGCCGCTCAAGAAATAGTCAGGCCCGGGAAGGGTTTTGTGGCTCCCGGTGTTTTCTTTTCAGTGGGAAACGGGTCCAAATGCCTCCTTTGAGTGTTTAAGGTTGCAGACCCCTGTTCTAGTCCAACCCCTTGCTCGAGCAGGAGTTCCTATACGATTCCAGACAAACACTCTGTCCACTCTGTCCTCCAGCAATGGAGCACGCACAGCTTCTGGAGGCAAGCAGTTCCACTGATCGTTCTCGCTGATTGGATTATTCTCAATGTTAGGTTGGATCTCTCTTTGATAAGCTTCCACCCCTTGCTTCTTGTTCTGCCCTCAGGTGCTTTGGAGAATAGAAAGTGTGTGTGTGTGTGTGTGTGTGTGTGTAGCACAATTGTGGCATTCCTTTTTCACAAGGGTAGAAACCACAAGAACCTTCAGCAATCTTGGAGACTATCAAATGTTCCCGCCACTCCCTTTTAAACCTCACAGACACTTAAATCAGTTCAACAACATATTAATTAGTGGACAGCCAGTTTAATATGAGCCAGCAGTGTGCGGCGGCAGCCGAAAAAGCCAATGTAATCCTAAATTGCATTAATAGAGGGATACAATCAAGGTCAAGGGAGGTACTCATACCACTCTATAAAGCCTTAGTAAGACCACACCTAGAATCCTGCATCCAGTTTTGGTCACCACATTATTAAAAAAAAGATGTGGAGACTCTAGAAAGAGTGCAGAGAAGAGCAACCAGGATGATGAGGGAACCAGAGGCTGAAACATAACAATGAACGGTTGCAGGAACTGGGCATGGCTGGTCTAGTGAAGAAAAGGATCAGGGGAGACAGGATAGCATCTTCCAATATTTGAGGGGCTGCCCCAGAGAGGAAGGGGTGAAGCTATTCTCCAAAGCACCTGAAGGCCAGACAAGGAATAATGGATGGAAGCTGAACAAGCAGAGATTCAATCTAGAAATAAGGACAAATTTTCTGACAGTGAGAGCAATCAACCCATGGAACAGAAGTTGACTTCAGAAGTTGTGGGAGCTTCATCACTGGAGGCTTTCAAGAAGAGAGTAGACTGCCATCTGTCATAAATGGTGTAGGGTCTCCTGCTTGGGTGGGGGGTTGGAGGTCTAGATTGCGATCCGGCAAGATCCGGCCATGAATGGTGTGAATGAGTTTTAATGTTTGTTTGTTTTTTAAATTAGATTTATATGCTGCCCTTCTCTGGAGACTCAGGGTGGCTTACAGTGCGTTAAGCAATAGCCTTCATACTTTTGTATATTTTATACAAAGTCAGCTTATTGCCCCCACAAACTGGGTCCTCAATTGAGGACCCATCATCAATTGGGTCCTTCCATCCTTTCTACCTTAGAAAGGATGGAAGGCTGAGTCAACCTTGAGCCTCGAACTTGCAATAATTGCAGACAGCTGAATGTTAATAATGTTGAGCTATCTGAGGCTCTGAAGTTTTGCCCTTCGGTTTGTTTTCTGCATGGCTTCACAATCTTTTTAACGCTCGCGTTGTGTTTCCCAGCTGTTGCAGACCTGCAGCGAATGTTCCCCACCCCGCCTTCCTTGGAGCAGCACCCGGCTTTTTCACCAGTCATGAGCTACAAAGATGGCATCAGTTCAGAGACCGTCACCACGCTGGGGATGATGGAAAGCCCGGTGGTCAACATGGTTGCGACTCAACTCACCGAGTTTAAAATGGAAGTGGAAGATGGTTTGGGCAGTCCGAAGCCGGAAGAAGTCAAGGTAAAACAGATCAAGTCGAGATCACGTGAAGCGCTAATAGCACTTTATAATGCTTTGGTAAGACCACCTTTGGAAAATAGATCCAGTTTTGGTCCCGACAATATAAAAAGAGATGTTGAGGCTTTAGAAGGAGTGCAGGGAAGAGCAACAAAGATGATTGGGGGACTGGAGGCTAAAATACGAAGAACGATTGCAGGAATTAGGTATGTCTAGGTTAATGAACTTTCAGAAGGCTCGAAAACGAGCTGGCTGGCGCACAAATGCATGCTGGAGCTGAGTTAGGTCAACACTCGCGTGCCCACAGATATGGCTCTGCTGGCCATCATGGTTCTAGCCGTGATGGCCGGCAGAGCCATATCTGTGGGCACGCGAGTGTTGACCTAATCCAACCTCCCATCCAAGCAGGAGACCCTACACCATTTCTGACCCATGGCAGTCCAGTCTCTTCTTGAAAGCCTCCAGTGATGAAGCTCCCACAACTTCTGAAGGCAACTTCTCTTCCGTCGGTTGATTGTTCTCGCAGTCAGAAAATTTCTCCTTATTTCCAGCTTGAATCTCTCCTTGATCAGTTTCCATCCGTTATTCCTTGTCTGGCCTTCAGGTGCTTTGGAGAATAGCTCAACCCCCTTCCTCCTCTCTGTGGCAGCCCCTCAAATATTGGAAGACTGCTCTCCCATCTCCCCTGGTCTTTCTCTTCACTAGACTAGCCATGCCCAGTTCCTGCAACCGTTCATCGTATGTTTCATCCTCCAGTCCCCTCATCATCTTGGTTGCTCTTCTCTGCACTCTTTCTAATGCAATATGCGAATCCAGCTATATATAGCAATATCCCTTAGACTTTTATACTGCTTCACGGTGCTTTACAGCCCACTCTAAGCAGTTTTACAGAGTCAGCCTTTTGCCCCCAACAGTCTGGGTCCTCAGATCTCAGAAGGATGGAAAGCTGAGTCAACCTTGAGCCCCTCAGGATTGAACTCCTGGCGGTTGGCAGAATTAGTCTGAAATACTATTCTCACCACTGCACCACCACAGCTCTTCCTTCCTTCCTTCCTTCCTTCCTTCCTTCCTTCCTTCCTTCCTTCCTTCCTTCCTTCCTTCCTTCCTTCCTTCCTTCCCTCCCTCCCTCCCTCCCTCCCTCCCTCCTTAGGATTAACACTCAGACTTATATACCCTTCCTTCCTTCCTTCCTCCCTCCTCCCTCCTTAGGATTAACACTCAGACTTATATACCCTTCCTTCCTTCCTTCCTTCCTTCCTTCCTTCCTTCCTTCCTTCCTTCCTTCCCTCCCTCCCTCCCTCCCTCCCTCCCTCCCTCTTTAGGATTAACACTCAGACTTATATACCCTGGCTCTCCGTCCGTTGTGAATTCTTTAGTCCTCAGACTGTCTCATACCTCCGGGTAGTTAATACAAATAAACAGCCTCCCTTAACCGTATCTGCAGTTACGTAGTGATGAATGTTTAGTCTAGCTGCAGTGTTAAATGTAGGTTACTCCCCAAATGTTCTGCTTGGCTGCAGATGTAACAAGGACAGATCTTCGTGACTCCCTGAGAATAGACATCCCTTCTTATACATGCAGTGGATTCCTTTTCCAAGGTGTGCAATTTTTTTAAAGATATAACCACAATCAACAAGCAGGGAAGAACCTGGATAATTGTACCAATGCGGGAAGGAAGAAAAAAAAACAAAACCCAACCACCCTCCTTTTTACATCCTCTCTTAATTTCTCCCGCTGTTGATTTTATTCACCGCCTCCCATTTGCAACCCGAGCCTCAGTTTCTCACGTCTCTGGATGTTGACAAGACAAATCTCTTTCCTTGAAAACATACAGTGATTATATGCCCAAATGATACATATTTGCTCATTCCATCCGGGGGGAAAAAAAAATCCCAACTGCTGCTGTTAGAAAGGGAGGGGAAGAGGGAGGCCTCTTATCATGCAATGATGTCATTTTCATGTTGTTTTATTATGCTTCATTAAAACCAGAGGAAGCTAGATATGAAATTGGTCTATTTTTAATTGATCACTGTCTCTCTCTCTATTTGTTTCTATTTTATTTTTCATCTATTTCACCTCTCTTTCTCTCCATCTCTCCTGTGTCTCATCTCTCTCTTTGTCTCTCCGTCTCTCTCCCTTTCTGTCTCTCTGTCTATCTCTCCTATTTCTCCCTCTCTCCTGTCTGTCTCATCTTTCTCTTTTTCTCTCTCCTTTTCTCTCTGTCTCTCTCTTCGTGTCCATCTCTCCTATCTCATCTCTCTATCCACCTCTCCTGTCTGATCTCTCTCTCTCTTTTCTCTCTCTATCTGTCTCCCCATCTCTCCTTTCTCTGATCTCTCTTTGTCTTTCTCTCCATCTGTCCATCTCTCCTATCTACCCTTCCCTGTCTCATCTCTCTTTCTGCCTCTCCTATCTGTCTGATCTCTCTCTCTCTCCATCTGTCCATCTCTTCTATCTATCTCTCCTATCACATCTCTATCTCACTGTCTTTCCTGTCTGTCTGTCTGTCTGTCTTTCCTTGTTTATTTAATGCTCCATCCATCCATCCATCCATGACCAACCTTGCCCCTCCCTTGATTTTGCAGGATTTTTCCTTCGTGCACAAGGTATCCATGTTTCAACCCTTTATGGGTTCTTCCATGTTTGCGCCGCTGAAGATGCTGCCCAGCCAGTGCCTGCTCCCACTGAAAGTCCCCGAGGCCTGCGTCTATCGGCCCTCGTGGGCCATTCCTCCCAAAATCGAGCAACTTCCTTTGCCCCCTGCAGCCGCTTTCATCCGGGATGGTTACAAGTAAGTACAACAAGGAAATGTGTTTTCAAAACGCCAGCTCATTCTCAGCTTGGTTATTTCTCAAGAGATCATCCTTATCCTCTCCTTTCCTTCTCCCTCCTCTCCTCTCCTCTCCTCTCCTCTCCTCTCCTCTCCTCTCCTCTCCTCTCTTCCTCTTTTTCCTTTTCTAAACCAGTGGTCCCCAACTTCGTGGCTTGGCGGTCCAGCTGGGGGGTGGGGAGAGGGGAACAGGGCTCTCCCTTGTGTAAGTGGAGCTGCGCACAGCATGTGCATGCTGGATCACCTCTTCCGTGGCCCGGTTTTGAATAGGCCATGACCAGGGATGGACTGCTGGGGATTCGCCGGGGGTTCGGGAGAACCTCTAGCTAAGATTCTGTGCAGTTCGGAGAACCCCCCCAAATCCCACTCCTGGCTGACACACCCACCCCTCCCCTCCCCTCCCAGGGTCCCCACACGGCCTATTTGGATGCAGGTAAGTGCAGGGCACGCACCAAGGCTCGGGGAGGGTGAAAAATGGGCTTATCGGAAGTTCGGGAAGGGCCTCCGGAGCCTGGGGAGGCCGTTTTCTGGCCTTCCAGAGGTTCGAGGAAAGCCTCTGGAGCCTGGGGAGGGCAAAAACGCGGTGGTGCAGGGAGGTTGATTAGGCCACGCCCATCATGGCCACACCCACCCAGCAACTGCCCACCTCTGCTTGGGGAATGGGTAGGGAACCCAGAATTAAAACGATTAAACGCCTAGAATCATTTAAAGGCTTCATCTGCGTAAGGCTGTGTATGGCAGCCCTGAATTAATTTCTGAGAAAAAAGCTGCTTCTTGTCTACAAATCCCACCTTCGCAAGGTCCTCTGGTGACTTCAGAGAATTAGACTCTTTGACTGCGTCTGGGCCGCAATTTAATTGTT
This sequence comes from Coluber constrictor foxii, assembly GCA_038048745.1. Taxonomy (NCBI): domain Eukaryota; kingdom Metazoa; phylum Chordata; class Lepidosauria; order Squamata; family Colubridae; genus Coluber; species Coluber constrictor. Next base: position 36,542,690 of record CM075968.1, on the reverse strand, counting down.
GCGGTGTTTTTTTTTTTTTTTTCTTTTAATAACAACAGCCATTTCCCAAAGTCTTGAGCCGATGGTTAATTGGCGGTATTTATTGGGATAAAAATCTTTTATTCCCGATGTAATCCAATTAGAGCAACGTCGGCTACTGCAAAGCCACGGAGTTGATTGCTAATCAAAGTTTCTAGGTCATCTTTTCCTGGCTCCCTTAAGGGACTAAAAAGTCTTTTCGGTTTTACTTTTTTCCAAATCTGCACAATGGTCTCTCCCCACACCCTCCCACCCCTTCTCTGTTTCCTTTCTCTATTTAATTAGAACGACTAAATGTGCAGGTTTCTGCTTTTTTCGTCAAAGGAACAATTGCCATAAGCAGCACATTTTATGGAACATGCTCGTATTCGGAGTTCTTGTTCTTATTAATTATTTGGTTTGTCTTAGCCACCCATTTCATTTAAGCTACTCTGGGTGACCCATAACAGCTGCTCCTCCTCCTCCTCCTCTTCCTCCCTGCAAACCCCACACTCTTCCAGCACTATCTGTGGAAATAGATAGGGCTCGCAAGAAAATAACCGCTTCTCTTTCTCTGCTTGTAGCAACATACCCAGCGTCGGAAGCCTGGCCGATCAAGACTACCTTCAAATGAACACTCCGCAAATGAGCACTCCGGTCACGCTAAATAGCACGGCGCCCGCCAGTAACAGTGGGGCAGGGGTCTTGCCATCCCCGGCCACCCCTCGCTTCTCTGTCCCGACCCCACGCACACCCAGGGACTCCACGGACTCCGAGAGGCGGGGGCACAGCCAGCGGGCAAGGGTTCTGTCAAATACGACAGCACGGACCAAGGCTCGCCAGCTTCCACGCCTTCGACCACTCGGCCCCTCAATTCTGTGGAACCGGGGCACCGTCCTGCCCATCCTGGAAGCCCACAGCCTTTACGTCATGCTTATCCTCTCCGACTCCGTGCTGAACATTTTCAAGGATAGCAACTTCGACAGCTGCTGCATATGCGCCTGCAACATGAACATCAAGGGCGCCGACGTCGGCTCTACATCCCCGATTCGTCGAAAGAGGACCAATATCGCTGCACCTTGTGGGTTCAGCGCCATCATGAACCGCAAACTAGGTACAACTCGGGCCTGTTCATTGAGGACGAGTTAGATATTTTCGGCAGGACTTCAGACATCGGCCAAGTGGCCGAAAGGAGGCTGATGATGTGTCAGAACACCGTCATCCCTCAGCTGGGAGAAGGCGCCAAAAGGGTCCAGGAGCCGCCCGTGAGCCTCCTCCTCCTCCTCCAAAATCAGCACACCCAACCTTTCACCTTCCCTGAGCTGCTTGGACTACATGTCTGTCACAAGTCGGCCGACGCTGTCTTACACGAGCTGGAGTTACGACAGGGTTCAGGCTGAGAGCCACGACTCCTGGAACGAGTGCTTAACGCCCTGGAGCAAGGCCGCCAGTATGTGGACAACCCCACGGGCGGCAAAGTGGACGAAGCTCTTGTCCGAAGTGCTACCGTTCACTCTTGGCCTCACAGCAACGGTAAGAAGCTTTATTTTGTTTCAAACGCTTTTGTTGTGGCCTGTCGGACACCAGCCCCTCGGATGAGGAGGCGGGTGTGAGAGTCAGGGCCAGCCTCATGGCAATCTGAGAGCTCCAAGGGGAAGAGGGAACGGAGCTGTCAGAGATAGAGAGACAGAGGCAGAGCCTGGGCTGTCCATCAACCCACAGATGGAGAGTCAACAGCCCCCAAGCCTGGAGGTGGCTGATGAGGAAGAGGAGGAACAGCTGGGTCCAATGCCTGATGCACATAGGCAGAGGAGAGGAGAGCAGTAGAAATCTATGGAGGAGAGAGAGAGAGAGGGAGGGAGGGAGGGAGGGAGAGAGATAGAGAGACAGAGGCAGAGCCTGGGCTGTCCATCAACCCCCAGATGGAGAGTCAACAGCCCCCAAGTCTGGAGGTGGCTGATGAAGAAGAGGAGGAACAGTTGGGTCCAGTGCCTAGTGCACAAATGCGCAGAAGGCAGAGGAGAAGGGCGGCATATAAATCTAATTTTAAAAAATGATGAATGTGATTTCATCGAAACGTCGCTACTATCCTTCTAAAGATATGTTTACAATTACATGGGAAAGAAACCCGAGATATTACCTGTACACACATATATACCCG
>CM075968.1:36500532-36535532 GCA_038048745.1 Coluber constrictor foxii | reverse complement strand
CTCGCAGGGTCATTGTGGGGACAATAGGAGGAAGAAAGCGTGTTGGATATGTTTCCACCTAGAGTTATTTCTGACAGTAATAAAGGCGGGATACGAGTAAATTTTAAAAAATAAATAAGCTACCAAAACGTTCCATTTCTATGCACTCCTGCTCTTTTGAAAATTAATAGATCGTTCTGTCTGGTGTGTTTTTTTGACTTTGGCGCGAGTCTTCTTTTTAATTCGTTTGCATCCTGTTTGTCCTTTCAGCACCTTACTTAGCCACCTTGCAACTGGATAGCAGTCTGCTGACGCCACCCAAGCACCAACCGGCACCTCCATCGTCATCCAACGTGGAACAAACCATATCCGGAACGCAGGATCGGTTTCCTCCAACTCGGCCTGTCTTGGACCGACGGCTCCTTCGGCTGGCACATCTTTCAGCTCCTCAACGAACGGGACCACCAGGTCTCCCGTTGGGCACCAGTACAGCCCCAGGCTCTTCAGTGCCCCAGCTCTTGGCCTCCTCCTCTTCCTCCTCCTCTTCCTCCTCCTCCTCCAGTATTAGCCAGACAAGTACTACCTCCTCTTCAGGGTTCAGCGGAGGCCTACCTCAAGGGCAAAACCCAACGTCCGGGGCAGTTCCCTCAGAGAGACCCCAAGGAAGCACAGTCCCAGGAGGAGATGCAGAGGCAGGGCAGATCACAACGCAGCAACCCCAGGAAGGGCAGGACAAGTAAGTCTATCTTTCTGAGTTTGGGCCCTTCTCTTCGGTCAAGGGTCAGCAACCTGCGGCTCTGGAGTCGCATGTGGCTCTTTTTTTTTCTTTTTTTAATTTGATTTATATGCCGCCCTTCTCCGGAGACTCAGGGCGGCTTACAGTGCATTAAGCAATAGCCTTCATACTTTTGTATATATTTATACAAAGTCAGCTTATTGCCCCCCACAAATTGGGTCCTCAATTGACTTACCTTAGAAAGGATGGAAGGCTGAGTCAACCTTGAGCCTGGGGAGATTCGAACTTCCAGGAATTGCAGACAACTGAATGTCTTTCTTTCTTTCTTTCTTTCTTTCTTTCTTTCTTTCTTTCTTTCTTTCTTTCTTTCTTTCTTTCTTTCTTTCTTTCTTTCTTTCTTTCTTCCTTCCTTCCTTCCTTCCTTCCTTCCTTCTTCCTTCCTTCCTTCCTTCCTTCCTTCCTTCCTTCCTTCCTTCCTTCCTTCCTTCCTTTTTCTTTTTTTTAAAATTGGATTTATATGCCGCCCTTCTCCGGAGACTCAGGGCGGCTTACAGTGCATTAAGCAATAGCCTTCATACTTTTGTATATATTTATACAAAGTCAGCTTATTGCCCCCACAAATTGGGTCCTCAATTGACTTACCTTAGAAAGGATGGAAGGCTGAGTCGACCTTGAGCCTGGCGAGATTCGAACTTCCAGGAATTGCAGACAACTGAATGTCTTTCTTTCTTTCTTTCTTTCTTTCTTTCTTTCTTTCTTTCTTTCTTTCTTTCTTTCTTTCTTTCTTTCTTTCTTTCTTTCTTTCTTTCTTCCTTCCTTCCTTCCTTCCTTCCTTCCTTCCTTCCTTCCTTCCTTCCTTCCTTCCTTCCTTCCTTCCTTCCTTTTTCTTTTTTTTAAAATTGGATTTATATGCCGCCCTTCTCCGGAGACTCAGGGCGGCTTACAGTGCATTAAGCAATAGCCTTCATACTTTTGTATATATTTATACAAAGTCAGCTTATTGCCCCCCACAAATTGGGTCCTCAATTGACCTTACCTTAGAAAGGATGGAAGGCTGAGTCGACCTTGAGCCTGGCGAGATTCGAACTTCCAGGAATTGCAGACAACTGAATTGTCTTTCTTTCTTTCTTTCTTTCTTTCTTTCTTTCTTTCTTTCTTTCTTTCTTTCTTTCTTTCTTTCTTTCTTTCTTTCTTTCTTTCTTTCTTCCTTCCTTCCTTCCTTCCTTCCTTCCTTCCTTCCTTCCTTCCTTCCTTCCTTCCTTCCTTCCTTCCTTCCTTTTTCTTTTTTTAAAATTGGATTTATATGCCGCCCTTCTCCGGAGACTCAGGGCGGCTTACAGTGCATTAAGCAATAGCCTTCATACTTTTGTATATATTTATACAAAGTCAGCTTATTGCCCCCCACAAATTGGGTCCTCAATTGACTTACCTTAGAAAGGATGAAGGCTGAGTCGACCTTGAGCCTGGCGAGATTCGAACTTCCAGGAATTGCAGACAACTGAATGTCTTTCTTTCTTTCTTTCTTTCTTTCTTTCTTTCTTTCTTTCTTTCTTTCTTTCTTTCTTTCTTTCTTTCTTTCTTTCTTTCTTTCTTTCTTCCTTCCTTCCTTCCTTCCTTCCTTCCTTCCTTCCTTTTTCTTTTTTTTAAAATTGGATTTATATGCCGCCCTTCTCCGGAGACTCAGGGCGGCTTACAGTGCATTAAGCAATAGCCTTCATACTTTTGTATATATTTATACAAAGTCAGCTTATTGCCCCCCACAAATTGGGTCCTCAATTGACTTACCTTAGAAAGGATGGAAGGCTGAGTCGACCTTGAGCCTGGCGAGATTCGAACTTCCAGGAATTGCAGACAACTGAATGTCTTTCTTTCTTTCTTTCTTTCTTTCTTTCTTTCTTTCTTTCTTTCTTTCTTTCTTTCTTTCTTTCTTTCTTCTTCCTTCTTCCTTCCTTCCTTCCTTCCTTCCTTCCTTCCTTCCTTCCTTCCTTCCTTCCTTCCTTCCTTCCTTCCTTCTTCCTTCCTTCCTTCCTTCTTTTTCTTTTTTTTTAAAATTGGATTTATATGCCGCCCTTCTCCGGAGACTCAGGGCGGCTTACAGTGCATTAAGCAACAGCCTTCATACTCTTGTATATTTTATACAAAGTCAGCTTATTGCCCCCCACAAATTGGGTCCTCAATTGACTTACCTTAGAAAGGATGGAAGGCTGAGTCAACCTTGAGCCTGGGGAGATTCGAACTTACAGTAATTGCAGACAGCTGGATGTTAATTGCTGCCTTTAGTAGGAGGCATTAACCCCCTACGCTACTCGGGCTCCTCATCCCTCTTTCATCCCTCTCCTGCAGCTCCCTGTCACCGGTCAGCTCCACAATTGATAAGGCTTTGGGTTAGGACAGGTAGAGGAAAAAGGACACCACGCTAGGAGGAGACTCTATGATGGGGGAACTGGACTTCCGGTCGGCTCCAGAATTGAACGGGGAGTTTCCGGTTAGGACCTTTGTGGCTCCTTGAGTGTTTAAGGTTGCCGACTCCTGTCTTAGGTTGAAGTGTTTATTCCCATCTTCATAAGTATTGGGACTTCTTCGCCATGAACTTTTGCCATGATCACATGCCCCCCTCCTCCCATCCCCGGGACAATGCAACTGTCATAAGTACACGCCAGTGGTCAAGAGTCCAAAATTTTGATCACCTGATTATGGTTAAGTGTGAAAAAACAGAAGTCCAGTTGCCTTTTGAAAAAAAACACCTTCGGGATTTTCCTGAAATACTGTTGAGATCAGCATTTGGACAGCTCCTAAGCCTGTATACTGGGGAGTCCTCAACATGTAGCCATTCGTTTGATGACACTAGATGTTAAAATGGGAAAAAGCGACCGGTTTTCACGCTGAACAACCAGTGGCAGCATCCCCGTGGTCACAAGATCAAAATTTGAGCTCTTGGCAACTGGCATGTACTTAACGACGGTTGCAGTGCCCCGCGGTCATTGGATCGCCATTTGTAACCTTCCCAGCTGATTTTCGGCAAGCAAAATCAACCAGATTCGCTTAACGACCATGCAATTAGCTTAATTGCGCGATCTGCTTAACGGCCACGGCAAAAGTCGCTTAGCAACCGCCTTGCTTAACAGATGGAAATTTGAGGGGTCAGTTCCAGTTGTGAGGACAGGACTGTGGGATGCAGCGGCTCAGTGACTAAGATGCTGAGCTTGTCGATCGAAAGGTCGGCAGTTCAGCGGTTCGAATCCCTACTGCCACCTAACGGGGTAAGCTCCCGTGACTTGTCCCAGCTTCTGCCAACCTAGCAGTTGAAAGCACGTAAAAAGAAATGCAAGTAGAAAAATAGAGACCCCCTCTGGTGGGAAGGGAACAGCATTCCGTGCGCCTTTGGCATTGAGTCATGCCGGCCACAGGACCACGGACCACGGAGATGACCACAGAATCTTTGGACAGTGCTGGCTCTTCGGCTTTGAAACGGAGATGAGTACCACTCCCTAGAGTCAGGAACGACTAGCACATATATTACCTTTTAAGCTAAGGACTATCCGTCAAATCATCTAAAATATAACGGTACATGAAGTTAGTTTTGGGTAGAGAGTTTGAACTCCAGAGAAATAAAACTGGAGATAGGTGATGAGTCTCAATAAGGAAAAAATAATAATATTCAACCACATACTGCCCCCTGATGGTCTTGTAATTGTAATAGCAAAAATTGGTTACTGGCAACAGTCAAAGTTAATTCCCGGATAATTCTATAGTACAGAGACACAAGCTCATTCGTTTCAGTAAGGGTGCTTAATCTTTGTGCTGGGTAGTAGCCTGTGCCCTCCTTTCAATCCAGGTTTAGGGATATGCCAAGATACTCCTTAATACTCAGATGATGCTTTTTTAATCATATTCTTTTGAAACTGAAGCTCAGTTCTCCCCGTGGCCGCCTCTTCTTATTGCGGTTGTCAACCCTTCTACTTGAAATACGTAAGTATTTGGATCCAAAATGAACAATGAAGCTTTGGATCTGGCACAGGTTGCTTAACAGGAGTTGCTTAAAGGAGATACATTTCCCCCCCCCCCCCCCCCGGATTTGCATGATAAATACGATGAAGACTCAAAAAAGTAAACATTTGGGTTACGGAGAGAGCAACAGGGGAGCGATTTGTGTTCTCAACTTGTCAGCATCTCCATAACATGCCCTGGACTTGTGTATTTCCCATATCTGGTCCTGTGAGAACCATTCATCATCCAGCTGTGGCCTTACTCCTGAGTCGACCCTTGTTCTTTAGCTGTTCCTTTCGTCTGCCAACTCTGCGCATGCGCACCCTGGGAACAGGCTCCAGCTGTTCATCTGCCTCACTGATGTCCGACTCCGAAGGCAGCTGATAACTGTCAGACGGCCCTGGCCCCCTCTCTGCCTCCGATGCAGAGCCCTCATCCGAGCCTTCCCCAGACTCCAGGACTGGCCCATGTTCCTCCCCAACCTCCTTAATTTCCGAATTTGCTACCAGATCCGCTGGCCCCTGGCGGGCCACAACTGTAATAAACGTTTATATTCATTTGAACAGTCTGGATTTCCTGATTTTCGTGCGCTTGACATCAATCAGTGTTGCTGTCTTTGTTTTCGTAGCTCTGCAGAGAGGGAGAGGATAGGAATCCCCACGGAGCCTGAGTCTGCGGACAGCCACGCCTACCCACCGGCTGTGGTCATCTACATGGTGGATCCCTTCACCTACACCACGGAAGAGGAATCTTCTTCTGCCAGTTTCTGGCTGTTGAGCTTGATGCGCTGTTACACAGAAATGTTGGACAACCTCCCTGAAAACATGAGGAGCTCTTTCATTCTTCAGGTGAGTTTTCCTGGAAAGAGGCAGGAGTCTTTTGGAGTTGGGTGGAAGAATAGCACTTAAGACTTACCGTATTTTTCGGAGTATAAGACGCACCTTTTTTCCCCACTCTAAAAGGGGGTGAAAATTTAGGCGCGTCTTATACACTAAATGTAGCCCCACTCACCCACTGGCCCCCCCACTGTTTGGCCTCTGCCTCCCAGCAGTTTACCTCCTTGCAGCAAGCAGCAAGAAGAAACAGCCCGTTTCAGCTTCGGCACAGCCTGATTAGCACAAGCAGCTGATTGTCTTTTTTTTTTTTTTAAATTTGATTTATATGCCGCCCTTCTCTGGAGACTCAGGGCAGCTTCCAATGTGTTAAGCATCATTTGGACATCCATGCACAATGCTTAGAATGCAGTATTGCAAACTGACTCTGCCCACCACCAGCAGTTCGATGCTGACCGGCTTCCATCCTTCTGCAGTCGGTAAAATGAGGACCCAGATTGTTGGGGGAGGGCAAGAGGCTGACTCTGTAAACCACTTAGAGACGGCCGTAAAGCACCGTGAAGCAATATTTAAGTCTAAGTGCTATTATTATTAAGAGTCATGGTGGCACAGTGGTTAGAATGAAGAATTGCAGGCTCACTCTGCCCACTGCCAGCAGTTCGATCCTCGCCGGCTCAAGGTTGACTCAGCCTTCCATCCTTCCATGGTCGGTAAAATGAGGACCCAGATTGTTGGGGGCAAGAGGCTGACTCTGTATACCACTCAGAGAGGGCCGTAAAGCACCACAAAGTAGTATATAAATCTAAGCGCTATTGGTATGGCTATTGACTAATCCCGTCTTTGTTCTTTCCTTTAGATTGTGCCTTGCCAATATATGCTGCAAACCATGAAGGACGAGCAGATATTTTATATCCAGCACTTGAAATCCCTGGCATTTTCCGTCTACTGCCAGTGCAGGCGACCGCTACCCACCCAGATTCACATCAAGTCTCTGACCGGGTTCGGACCAGCTGCCAGCATTGAGATGACGCTCAAGAACTCAGAGGTGATTCATCTCAAAAGTTCTCGTCTTTATCCTGTTTATTATCTATACTCACTTTCTATCCATTGATAAAATTTCCCCCAAATGTTGCAATACTCCGATTCTGTTTTCCTTTTAATGGCCAATGTCAAGCTATTCATTTCTGCACATTCCAATATTTTCTTAATTACCTCTCCTTTTGTAGGGATTTTTTTTTCTATTTTCCATTTTTTGTGCAAATATCATTCTTGCCGCCGTTATGATATGTGTTATTAAAGATGTATGTTCTTTACTATGCTTTTCTGAAAATGTAGTAGTATATTAAAATTAAATGAAAGAAGGAAAGATAAATATATATTTTAAGAAATAATGGTAAATGTTGAAGATAATAGGACAAATGTTATACCCAGATGATACATGGATTGATTAAAAAATGTACAGGAATACTAGAGGAATAATAGTAAAGTAAAAATGAAGACGTATGTAAAAAGAAATCGGGTCTGCTCGAATACCATCTCAGATTGAATTAAAAAAGGGAAACAACAAAGAAATGGGAAAGAGGGGAGGAGTAGAGAGGGGGAAAGTAGGGGAGTGGGGAGGAGAGAAGAAGAGAAAAGAAGAATGGGAAAAGGAACGGAAGACGGAAGGGGAAAGAAGAGCAGGAGAGAGGGGAAGAAGGGGGGGAAGAAGAGAGGAGTGGGGAAAGAGGAAAGGAAGTAGGAAAGGAAAGGAGAGGAGGAATGAGGAAAGAAGAAAGAAAGGAGGAGAAAGAAGGGAAGGGAAAAAGGAAAGGTAGGAAAACACAAGAAGGAAATGGTAAAAGAGCAGACCCAAACAGATAATTAATTAATTACCTAATAGGAGTTAAAGAAGAACGAACAATATATAAGGATGGATAAAAGATTGTACATTTAAACATGTTGATGAAAAATAAAAATAAAAATCTTTTTTTAAAAAAAAGAACTCAGAGATGAGTGCCGGAGCCCAGCAAAGCCTCTCTGGGCCCCACTCCTTTTCCTCTCAAACCGAAGTTGCACCGTTGCTCCAAAGAACGGCATTCTTTGGCAAACCTGGACGGTCCCAACCCTGTTAGCGTTTCATAAGGCACTCAAGACCCCTTTCCTAGGTGTTTGGGAAACCCTGTTACTAATTTAACAATTTAACGTTGTTGTTTTTTTGTAGCGGCCGAGTCCCATTCAGCTGTACTCCCCTCCATTTATCCTGGCACCTATCAAAGACAAGCAGACGGAGCTCGGGGAGACCTTTGGAGAAGCCAGTCAGAAGTATAACGTGCTCTTTGTGGGGTATTGTCTCTCTCACGATCAGCGTTGGCTTCTGGCCTCCTGCACCGACCTGCACGGGGATTTGTTGGAAACCTGCATTGTCAACATTGATTTGCCAAACAGGTAGGTTTTAAAAAAAATAAATAAAAACCCAAACAAAACAGCTGCAAACTTTAGAGCAGACAATCATGCTGGACTTTCTGGTCTTAAATACATTGTTTAAATGCATTGAGCGCAAGCTTTTATAGCCCAGTGTCATGGTGGCTTAGAGGTGAAGACGCTCATCTCTCACTCAGAAGATTGAGAGTTCAACCCTAAGCGGAGATAGATGTTTCTCTATCAGGGCGCCAAGAGAAAATAATCTGCTGTGAACTCCGCGTAGGGATCAGGAAGGGCATCCGGCCAGTAAACGCTCATCTCCAAACAGATGTTTCTCTATCAGGTCACAAAGAGAAAACATTAGCTATGAGCTTTGCGTAGGCATCAGGAAGGGCATCCGGAGAGTAAATGCTCAACTCCAAACAAATGTTTCTCTATCAGGGCGCCAAGAGAAAATATTTGCTATGAACTCTGTGTAGGCATCAGGAAGGGCATCCGGCCAATAAACGCTCATCTCCAAACAGATATTTCTCTATCAGGCGCAAGCAGAAAATATCTGTTGCAGACTCCCTGTAGGTGTCAGGAAGGACATCTGGCTAGTATACTCTCAGCTCCATTCAGTTGACGCTACCCCGAATAAAGGAATTACAGATCATAAAAAGAAAAAACAAAACAAAACAATGCATGTGTTGTGGTTCGCCAGCAGCCTGCGGACCTGGCAGCAGAGTCGGACAGTGAGGAGGCTGGGGAGGACAATGGGTCAGTCCTGGAGTCAGGAGAAGGCCTGGATTAGGGCTCTGCGTCGGAGGCAGAGATGGGGCCAGGGCCATCTGGGAGCGATGCACGGACTCCGGAGCGTCCAGAGGCGGACAGCAGAGAGGCAGAGGAACAGGAGGAGCCTGTTCCTAGTGCACGCCTGCGCAGAGCTGCCAGAAGGCAAGAGCAACTGAAGCAAAAGGGACGACTCAGGAGTAAAGCCAGAAAATGATTAGCCACTCCCATAAGGCTTAAAAACAGCAGCAACGAGCCGTTGGGTTCTTTGTAGAAAAGCAACGTCGATTCCAGTGCTTCTTGTCAGCGTCTCTTGAACTTTGTGGGGGGTTTTTTGCCAAGAAAAGCCTTTGGCAGGTTGCCAAAGACATCCAAGGTTGGCGATAAGGCCGACGGACTGGTTATGAAGAATTTTTCTTTTGGACTAAGCTGAGAACGAATGAATTCTCAGCTGTTTTAATAAACTAAGTTTGTCGAGGGCTGAATCGTGTTTGGTAATCACTACTTGGGCCTCGGTCACAACGGCATGCTTACAGCTCTTACTCTTCTCTTTTCCCTCCAGATCACGGAGATGCAAGGTGTCAGCCCGTAAAATTGGCTTGCAGAAGCTATGGGAATGGTGCATTGGGATCATCCAGATGACGTCCCTTCCCTGGAGAGTCGTGATTGGGCGCCTCGGGCGGCTTGGCCACGGGGAACTGAAAGGTACCTGGTCTACAAGGCCTTTAGCTATAGCACTTAGACTTATATACCGCTTTACAGTGTTTTACAGCACTCTCTCCCACCCCCACCTTGTCCTACCAAATGTATTTTTGAGGATCTTACGACAACAGGTCCAAGGTCCAATCAAGATGCTGCCCGGTTGCTTGGAAACATCACTCCTCCTCTTTTCAACCCACAAACCGATACCTGTGGGAATGTCCTTGGTTCTCAGGGGAAACTATTTTGTTTTGGCTACAAAACATCAGCTGGCCTGGGACCAGGTTATCTGAGGGACCGTCTCTTGCCAGTCACATCTACTCAACCCATCAGAGCGGGGAGGCAGGGAATGCTGTGGGTCCCATCCCCAAGGGAGATACACCTGGTGGGACCCAGAAGAAGGGCCTTCTCCGTGGTGGCTCCCTCTCTCTGGAACATCATCCCCCCCCCTCCCCGCGAGATTAGAACGGCCCCCACTCTAATTCTCTTCCGGAAGGCGCTGAAGATCTGCTTCTGCCAGCGGGCCTGCGCAACCCAGAGCGGGATGGAGCCCATTCATTGGCTCATGTGATCGGCTGTCACTGGGGCGGGAGGTGGGGTGGGGGCTGATTTTATTACATTAATTTATTATTTGATTTTTTTAATTAGTTTCACTGTTTTTAAATGAGGGTTTTTATATTCTGTAAGCCACATTGAGTCACCATGGGGGAATAGGCGGCAGTACAAATTTGATAGAGAGAGAGAGAGAGAGAGAGAGAGATGGATGGAGAAATAGATGGAGAAATGGATGGATGAACGGATGGATGCATGGATGGATGGATATATGGAGAGATGGATGGAGAGATGGATGGATGGAGAGATGGATGGATGGAGAGATAGATGGATGGATGGATAGATAGATGGAGAGATGGATGGATGGATGGATGGATGGATGGATGGATGGATGGAGAGATGGATGGAGAGATGGATGGAGAGATAGATAGATGGAGAGATGGATGGATGGATGGAGAGGTAGATGGATGGATGGAGAGATAGATGGAGAGATGGATGGATAGATGGAGGGAGGGAGGGAGGGAGGGATGGATGGATGGATGGATGGAGAGATGGATGGATGGAGAGATAGATGGATGGAGAGATGGATGGATGGATAGATAGATGGAGAGGGATGGATGGATGGATGGATGGATGGAGAGATAGATGGATGGATGGAGAGGTAGATGAATGGATGGAGAGATAGATAGATGGAGTGATGGATGGATGGATGGATGGATGGATAGATGATAGATAGATAAATAAAACCTCTATTCCCCTCCCCCCCTCTTATCCCTCAACACCATTGTGGCAACACTGAATCCTCCAAGATGGCCTCAAGTCAGGCCAGCTTAAGAGTTGACCCAAAACAAGATGCAGTTATAAAACTGCACAGGAGTTAAATGATAACATGGCACTCAGTCAGACATGGTCCTCTAGGATGTTTCTTCCCCCAGGAAGCGATGGGCTAAAATCTTTATTCTGCTTTGACTTCTGGTCGGGAGAAACTTCTTTAGGTGACAGCTGCATTTCTCTCTCCCCCCCCCCCCTCCCAACCTCTCTGTTTTTCAGACTGGAGCATTCTGCTGGGAGAATGCTCCCTGCAGACAATCAGTAAGCAGCTGAAGGAGGTCTGTCGGATGTGTGGCATCTCCTCTGCGGATTCTCCCTCCATCCTCAGCGCCTGCTTGGTTGCCATGGAGCCACAGGGGTCATTCGTGGTGATGCCAGGTAATTAGGCACATCTATCTGACAATAACTGGGACGTGTAAAATTATTACAGTTTGTGCAACCCCTAACGAATCAAGTTATTTGATGGAAGAGCCACGTCTTCAGTTTGCGGCGAAAGGAGAGGAGGTCGGGAGCTATCCTGAGTTCGGTGGGCATGCTCAACCTCTGGGAGAAAAATAGAATGGGAGGGAGAGCATTATTAATTTATTTAGAGTCGAGTCGGTCAGAATAGAATAGAATAGAATAGAATAGAATAGAATAGAATAGAATAGAATAGAATAGAATAGAATAGAATAGAATAGAATAGAATAGAATAGAATAGAATAGAATAGAATAGAAGAAAGAAGGAACGAGAGAAAGGATAGGATAGGATAGGATAGGATAGGATAGGATAGGATAGGATAGGATAGCATAGTATAGCATAGCATAGCATAGCATAGCATAGGAGAAAGAAGGAATGAGAGAAAAGAAAGGATGGAATGGAATGGAATGGAATGGAATGGAATGGAATGGAATGGAATGGAATAGAATAGAATAGAATAGAATAGAATAGAATAGAATAGAATAGAATAGAATAGAATAGAATAGAATTCTTTTATTGGCCAAGTGTGATTGGATACACAAGGAATTTGTCTTTTGTGCATGCGCTCTCGGAGTACATAAAAGAAAAGATACATCCGTCAAGAATCATAAGGTACAACACTTAATGATAGTCATAGGGAAACAGTCAATATAAATCTTAAGGACACCAGCATCAAGGTTACAGTCATACAGTCCTAAGTGGGAGGAGATGGGCGATAGGAACGATGAGAAGATTAATAGTAATAGTAGTGCAGACTTAGTGAACAGTTTGACAGTGTTGAGGGAATTATTTGTTTAGCAGAGTGATGGCATTTGGGGGAAAAACTGTCCTTGTGTCCAGTTGTTCTGGTGTGCAGTGCTCTATAGTGTCGTTTTGAGGGTAGGAGTTGAAACAGTTGATGTCCAGGATGCGAGGGGTCTGTAGATATTTTCCCAGCCCTCTTTTTGACTCGTGCAGTATACAGGTCCTCCGTGGAAGGCAGGTTGGTAGCCATGGTTTTTCATGCAGTTCTAATTATCCTAATTATGTGTCTGTCTTGTTGGGTTGCGGAAAGAGACTTCTATAGGCTAAGTCCTTACAAGCACCGTGTTCCCGAGGTCTCCTCCTAGCGGTGTGTTTTAAGCCATCTTTCCTGCAGTCTGAACTCCTCTCCTTCCTTTCCTTGCTCTCGAAAGATGCCGTCACCATGGGTTCTGTCTTCGGCCGGAGCACTGCCCTTAACCTGCAGTCTTCACAACTCAACACTCCCCAGGATGCCTCCTGTACTCACATCCTGGTTTTCCCAACCTCGGCCACCATCCAGGTGGCCCCTGCAAATTATCCCAATGAAGATGGATTCAGTCCTAATAATGGTAAGTCAGTTGCTGCTGGAGAGGAACTGGGTGGGGGGGGGGGGGGATTCCCCATACGGTGCACAAATCAGAAAATTTCAGCTATCAGTTCGAGGTGAGTCTCCTACCCCCCCACCCTTCAACGATAGGATGGCCATCTTCACAGTATTTTGTTTGTTTGTTTGTTTGTTTGTTTATTTATTTATTTATTTATTTATTTATTTATTTATTTATTTATTATATTTCTATACCGCCTTTCTCCCGCAGGACTCAAGGCGGCGTACAGTCAAGAAAAATAAGGATACACGAATATCATAAATTGCTAATTAAAATTATAACATAGTTGGGCCCAATTAAATAAAAACCCAAAATTAGATAACATTTTAAAATCATTCACATGTTCACATATTTAGACCTGCCTGTTTGAACATCAGGGTCTTGAGGGCACAGCGGAAAGCCCGGAGATTAAGCTTAAAGTTTTATGGGTTTTAAATTTTAATTGCCTATTGGGTTTTTTTAAATTTATTGGGCCAAAATTATTTAATTCTTTTATTAATATTTTAAATTTTGTATTGGAGTGCTTTTTATTCTTGGCTGTATACCGCCCTGAGTCCACTAGGAGAAGGGCGGTATATAAATTTAATAAATAAATAAATAAATAATAGATAGATAAATAAATAAATAAGTAAGTAAGTAAGTAAGTAAGTAAGTAAGTAAGTAAGTAAATAAATAAGTAAATAAATAAATAAATAAATGTTTCGTATATCAGGGGGCAATTCATTCCAAAGGGTTGGAGCCCTTACAGAGAAGGCCCTCCCCCTGGGAGTCGCCAGTTGGCACAATTTGACTGACGGTAACCCTGAGTAGTCCCTCCCTGTGAGAACGAACTGGTCGGTGGGAGGTTATTGGTGGCAAAAGACGGTCTCGTAAGTACCCAGTCCCTAAGCCATGGAGAGCTTTAAAGGTGATAACTAACACCTTGAATCGCACCCGGAAGACCACCGGGAGCCAGTGCAGCTCACGTAGGAGAGGTGTTACATGGGCGCAACGAGATGCGCCCCTAATCACCCGCGTGGCTACATTCTGGACCAGTTGGAGCCTCCAGGTGCTTTGAGGGACCGTCACCGAGAAGAGGCCACTGACTTATTCTCCAAAGCACCAGAGGCAGGATAAGAAGCTAATGGAGGTTTTTCAGAAGAGCTTGGACAACCACTTGTCTGAAATGGTATTTGGGTTCCCTACCTGAGCAGGCAGGGTTGGACTAGAAGACCTCCGAGGTCCCTTCCAGCTTTGTTATCCTAGAGGAGTTGAAACTTGTTTTCTTTCCCTGCAATGAAACATGTCGGGGAAAGCCGTTCATATTCTTTTATTCTTGGCTTCTTTCCTTTTGAAAACTGCAGATCATGTAAATCGAGCCCGATTAGCTTAGGGCAGTGATGGGGAACGTTTTCGGCACCGAGTGCCCAAACTGAAACGCGCGTGGATGAGTTTTTTTAGCCATTTTCAGGCTGATTTTGGGCCATTTTCAGGCTGTTTTTTGGCCATTTTCAGGCTGTTTTTTGGACTGTTTTCTCTTTCCAGGATTGTACAGGTGGCTCCTGACTTACAATACTCGCTTAACAACCATTCAAAGTCATGACAGACCTCTCCAGAACAACTTGCAACCAGTTTTCCTTCTTTGTTTCCCCTGCCCTGTCCTGTCTTTCCCTTCCCTTCCCTTCCCTTCCCTTCCCTTCCCTTCCCTTCCCTTCCCTTCCCTTCCCTTCCCTTCCCTTCCCTTCCCTTCCCTTCCCTTCCTTTCCTTTCCTTTCCTTTCCTTTCCTTTCCTTTCCTTTCCTTTCCTTTCCTTTCCTTTCCTTTCCTTTCCTTTCCTTTCCTTTCTTCCTTTCCTTTCCTTTCCTTTCCTTTCCTTTCCTTTCCTTTTTCTTCCTTTCCTGTCTGTATGTCTCTTTCTTTCTCTCTCTGTCCTTCCCTTCCCTTCCCTTCCCTTCCCTTCCCTTCCCTTCCCTTCCCTTCCTTTCCTTTCCTTTCCTTTCCTTTTCCTTTCCTTTCCTTTCCTTTCCTTTCCTTTCCTTTTTCTTCCTTTCCTGTCTGTATGTCTCTTTCTTTCTCTCTCTGTCCTTCCCTTCCCTCCCCTTCCCCTTCCCCTTCCCCTTCCCCTTCCCCTTCCTTTCCTCTTAATTCCTCTCCTCTCATCCTCTTTCCTTCCTTTCCCTTTCTTTTCCTCCCTCCCTTCTTTCCTTCCTTCCTTCCCCCCTTTCTCCCTCCCTCCCTTTCCCTTTGATCTTTCGGTGGAATTCAGTGGGCCTCGCCAAGTGCACCGCCTCTTAGTCCCTGCTCGGCCCCCCAATCCCCTCCTGAACTCTGGGCTGACAAATATTTAACCTGCATTAACTTGGGCCCTTAGGGCTTAGCGTATTAATTGGAGTAATGTCCAGCGGCTTGTGCTTTCCAAAAGGGTGTTAGATTTAATTTTCTCAACTCATTTTTCTGTGTTTAATTATTAAAGAGAGAGAGAGAGAGAGAGAGAGAGAGAGAGAGAGAGAGAGAAGCTTCCAAGCTATTAGTTTTCTTGCTTCTACCTCGGAGGTGATACTAAGTGTGGCGGTTGTTAAAATTTTTAAAGGTGGAGCATATAAAGGTGGCAGCTAAAACTTGGCTAAATCTCCATGCTGCTGTTGCTTTTGGAAGGGGATAAGAACGAAAACAAGAACCTTAGAAAAAGCCATGAAGAAATTAGGAAAAATGCTCCATCGCTGGAGGTTTTTAAGGAGAGACCGGGCAGCCATTTGTCTCGAAGGATATTGGGGTCTCCTGTTTGAGGAGGGGGCTGGATTCAAAGTCCTTTAAGGTCCCTTCCAACTCTGTTATCCTGTTAAATCATTCGTGTGAGAATATCCAAGACAGCATTACTGTTTGCAAAAGGAAAAACCTTTATGGTATAAAAACAGGAAACAGAGACATGAAAGCATAGACAGATTAAATATATATCTTTGCAAAGGGCCTAACCCCCTCCAATGGGGGAAGACGAACACGAAAGCAATTAACACGGTTTATATACATCAGAAGTCACGTGACTAATGTCCTTTGGGAATCAGTTTCAGATTTATACAACATATTGTAATACAGGTTCCACCCTGGAAATTCCCCAATTCTCAACAGAAATATTCCTCATATTTCTCTCAATTCGATAAGGAGCCGAGGAGATATTTTGCTCTAAGCAATTGATTCTTACAGGGTTTCTCGCTGTTACTCAATGGCCTTTCAGCCTTAAAAAGTAGGGAGCCTCTCCACGTAAAACCGTTCGTTCAGTTAGATCAGGGGTCGGCAACCGTACACACTCAAAGAGCCAGAAAGGGCCTATCCAGAAGCCCCCTGTTCATTCTGAAGCTTGCTGGATGTCTGGTCCCCCCACCATAGAATCCCTTCCTAGCATGATGTCCTTTTTCCTCTACCTGTCCTCACTGAAGGCCCTATCAATTGTGAAGCCGAACAGTGACAGGGAGCTGGAGCGGAGGGATGAAAGAGCCACATGTGGCTCCAGAGCTGCGTGTTGCTGACCCCTGAGTTAGATCATTTCCACTATCTGCCATAATTGTTGGCATGCATAAGCTGACTTATTGGATTCCGTTCAAAGACAGGCCATAAATAGCAATCCTGGGGTATTTGGACCCAAGAGGAAGTTCGGTATAGATCACACAGCGTTGTAACACTTGATAACATTCGCCTGGGAGTGAATTAGTTATTGGCAAATGCCATCTTCGATGCTGACCTGCCAATTTCCTTCTAATTCAATTAATAGGGAGGCTTTTTGAGGCGAGTTTCATCCACAGCCAGCAGTTACCATTTAGCAGAAGGTAGAAACTAAAGTCAATTTAAACACCGGTTTTCAGAATTTTTCCCTGAATAAAATAACAACAGGTCTGGATATTATGAAGTAGTTAAAGGCACCGGGTTAAAAGTATGCAGTTGTAATCCATGTGTAACCAGCTCGCGACCTTGGGGCGGTCACTCTCTTTCAGCCCTAGAAAGGAGGCAAGGGGGAAAAACCCCATCTCTGAACAAGTTGCCAAGAAAATTGTAGGGACTTGTGTAGGTAATTGCCAGGAATCGAAGTTAACTTGGAGACACACAGACGCCCACCCACACAGAGCAGAGAGACAGAGAGAACGACAAATAGGAGAGAGAGGGGAGGAAGGAGGGAGGGAGGGAGGGAGAGAGAGGGAGATAAGAGCTAAATGAGAGAGAAGGAGGGAGAGAGCGATAAATAAGAGAGGGGGAGAGAGATGGGGGGAAATAAGAGATAAATGAGAGAGAGGGAGGGAGAGAGAGATAAACGAGAGAGGGGGAGAGGGAGTGGGAGAGAGGGGGGAGATGAGAGGAAGAAATGAGAGAGAGAGAGACAGGTGAGATGGACAGATAGGCTAGAGAGAAAGATGAGGCAGACAGACAGGAGAGATAGAGACAGATGAGATGGAGAGATGGGGGGAGAAAGGGAGATAGGAGAGATGGACAGATAGTGAGAAAGAGAGGAGAGAAATAGGAGAGGAAAAAACAGATGAGAGACAGAGATGGACTGAGGGGAGAGAGACAGGGAGAAAAAGAAAGAACAGAGAGATGAGAGAGATAAGAAAGATGGACAGATAGGGAGAGAGAGAAACAGAGATGAGACAGATAGGAGGGAAAGACAGAGCGGGAGAGAGAAAGAAAGAAAGAAAGAAAGAAAGAGAAATAAAGAATCACATAGAAGCTAATAATACTGACGTCTCCTTTTGCTTTTCTTTCCTCTTTGAGATGACATGTTTGACCTCCCATTCCCGGATGACATGGACAATGACATTGGCATCCTGATGACTGGGAATCTTCACTCCTCTCCAAACTCTTCCCCTGTCCCCTCCCCTGGTTCTCCCGGAATTGGGGTAGGACCATCCTTTCAGCACAGCCGGGTAAGTACTCAGAATTTCCCTGTGCCACTTTATGAAGTGATGCGGTGGCCTAGAGGTGGAGCTCTCGCCTCACAATCGGGAGGGCTGTGAGTTCGATCCTAGGTTAAGGCAGATATTTCTCTCTCTGGGCAGAATGAGACTGAACAAAGCTCCGTACTGGTGACAGGAAAGGGCATCCGGCCAGTAAAACACTCTGCTAGGCTCCATTCCGTTGGCCAGACTCCACCCCACAAGGGATTATGGGGGTCGTTAAAAGATGATGACGACGACTCTGGCAGATTTATGTTCAGAGATATCCACGAGTTCCAGCTCCTGAAAAACTGATGGGTTTCCCCCACCCTTTGATAATTCACCCATTCGTGTGCCTCACAACAGTAAACACACACACACAGAGACACACACAGATTTCTGTACCACTCCAAAATGAGCATCTTGTAATCTGTCACAATAAGATGAAAATCACGCCAACGGTCCTCTAATTTCCCTTTTCCCTCCCCCAAAACCATTGTAACTTTGAACGAAATGAACTAAAACGAACACTGTCGTAAATCGAGGACTACTTGCAGAGACCCCTGGTTATTTTCCATTTTTAGTCCTGACCATTCTTGACAAATGCCTTGTTGACATTTACATGGCGATTCTGCACAAACTCTCGTTTCTGTTGTAACGAGACAAGTCATCAGGGAGTCAGTCAATGGACGTGGCCTCTCTCTCTCTCTCTCTCTGTGTGTGTGTGTGTGTGTGTGTGCGTGCGTGTGTCTGTCTGTCTGTCTCCCTTTCTCTCTCCATCTCTCCGTCTCTCTCTCTCTCTCTCTCTCCTTTCTCTCTCTCTCTCTGTCTCTCCCTTTCTCTCCCTCTCCCTCTCCCTCTCTCCCTCCCTCTCTGTGTCTCTGTCTCTGCCTCTGTCTCCATTTCTCTCTGTCTCTCTCTGTCTCTCTCTGTCTCTGTCTCTGTCTCTCTCTCTCTCTCTCTCTCTCTCTCTCTCTGTGTGCGTGTGTCTATCTGTCTGTCTCCCTTTCTCTCTCCGTCTCTCCTTTCTCTCTCTCTCTGTCTCTGTCTCCCTTTCTCTCCCTCTCCATCTCTCCCTCTCCATCTCTCCCTCCCTCTCTTTCTCTCTCTCTCTCTCTCTGTCTCTCTCTCTCTCTCTCTGTCTCTGCCTCTGTCTCCATTTCTCTCTCTCTCTCTCTCTCTCTGTGTGTGTGTCTGTCTGTCTGTCTCCCTTTCTCTCTCCGTCTCTCCTTTCTCTCTCTCTCTCTCTCTCTCTGTCTCTGTCTCCCTTTCTCTCCCCCTCTCTCTCTCCCTCTCTCTCTCTCTGTGTGTCTCTATCTCTGCCTCTGCCTCTGTCTCCATTTCTCTCTCTCTCTCTCTCCTTTCTCTTTCTCTCTCTGTCTCTCTCTCTGTCTCTGTCTCCCTTTCTCTCCCTCTCCATCTCTCCCTCCATCTCTCCCTCCCTCTCTCTCTCTGTCTCTCTGTGTCTCTGCCTCTGCCTCTGCCTCCATTTCTCTCTCTCTCTCTCTCTCTGTGCGTGTGTCTGTCTGTCTGTCTGTCTCCCTTTCTCTCTCCATCTCTCCTTTCTCTCTCTCTCTCTCTCTGTCTCCCTTTCTCTCCCCCTCTCTCTCTCTCTGTGTCTCTGTCTCTGCCTCTGCCTCTGCCTCTGTCTCCATTTCTCTCTCTCTCTCTCTCCTTTCTCTCTCTCTCTCTGTCTCTCTCTCTGTCTCCCTTTCTCTCCCTCTCCATCTCTCCCTCCCTCCCTCTCTCTCTCTCTGTCTCTCTCTCTCTCTCTGTCTCTCTCTCTCTGTGTCTCTGCCTCTGCCTCTGCCTCTGTCTCCATTTCTCTCTCTCTCTCTCTCTCTCTCTCTCTCTCTCTCTCTCTCAAATGCCTTCAGAGCCACTAGTTTAACCATTAACGCCAGATTGGTAATTGAGGTGTAATTTTTGTTCGGAGCAAAGTAGCAGTGTGTGATCTTTTTTCCCCCGGGGTCAAGGCACGGCCTCCCTTCGTCCGACTTCGTGGATTTTATAATTGATTGCTCCCATTGGCAAGCAACGGGTCGCCCCCTCTGGCCCCGCCGCTTGCGTGCTTTATTCAGGCAAGGCTGCCTTTGATGCTCTCCGGGCTCTCAAAGGAGTCGCTGCCGATCACAGGAAGAAAAGAAATCAGATCGAGCGGAGCTCTCTGCAAGAGTTCTCCAATGTGGGGGTTCTTGACGCTCTCCGAAGCTTGGTGGTTTTCCTGAGACGTTTCATTACCCGACTAGATAGCATCATCAGTGCTCAGAGCAGGAACTGATGCTGTTCCCCAGTTTGATGAAACCTCTGCAAGAAAATCACCAATCTCAGAGAGCACCAAAGACCCCGGTCTCTTTCTCTTCCTCCTCCTCTTCCTCCTCCCACTCCTCCTCCTTTTCCTACCCCTACTCCTTTGGCACTGATGCTGTTCCTTAGTTGAGTTATGAGATGTCTGCAAGAAAATCTTCAAGCTCAGAGAGCACCAAGGACCCCAGTCTCCTCCTCCCCCTCCTCCTGGCATTGATGCTGTTGCCTAGTTGGGTAATGAAATGTCTGCAAACCAACAAGCAAGCTCAGACAGCACCAAGGACCTCTCATTTCAATCCTGACCTACAAGTATTCTCTTCTATTGGCTTTGTTTTTAAACAAAAATTAATTCGCAGTTGTGTAAATAAAGGAGGTTTGGCCGGAATTAAGACTTTGCTTCATGCTTTCTAAGGAAGCCTAGGTCAGAACAGCATGCTCCAGGCACTGACCTGTATTGCCCTTCTCACCTTGATTTTTTTTCAGAGCCAAGGGGAGCGACTCCTTTCCCGGGAAGCCCCCGAAGAACTGAAGCAGCAGCCCCTCGCCCTGGGTTACTTCGTTTCCACTGCCAAAGCCGAGAACCTCCCTCAGTGGTTCTGGTCCTCCTGTCCTCAGGCTCAGAACCAGTGTCCCCTCTTTCTCAAGGTAGGTTTCACTATTACTCAGAAGGGGGGAGACACCAGGCTGCCCTAGTTTGGAGGGTTACAGAAGGATGGGAGTTGCTTAATCACTTGTCATGCCCCTATCGGATCCTGAATCTGTGGAGGAAGACGAGCTTGAACTGGAACTGACAGAGCTCGATTGGCTTCAGAGGAATGTGGGGAGGAGCAGGCTGAGGCAGGCCAGGGCTTTTCAGGATTGGGACATCTTGTACGCAGGGAGGAACGGGCAGGATGACCAAGAGAGGCTAAGCAGTGAACGTGAGCGACAGAGCTCAGGAGATGAGCAAGGACTGCCTTCCTCCTGATCCTCAAACATGGAGAGTGGAGAGAAGGTGGGAACGCCGCAGGCTGACCCGACAACTCTGGAGGAGAGTGCCCCACCCCTATTCACAAGGCACACCTGGGGACTGAGATTCAAGGAGACGCTGTGGGGAGGGGCATTTGTTGGGAACCAACACTAAATTGGTACGGTTTGGTGTGCCGGTACAGACATTTTGGAGTTTACAGGACTGCTTACTTCTTCCTTACTTGTGAACTCAGTGCCTTCTTCCTGACTTCGTGAACTCATTACTTTATTCCTGACTTTGTGCATTACATTCTGTCTTCCACTTCCTGACAGGCATCCCTGCATCATCACATCTCTGTAGCGCAGACAGATGAACTCCTTCCTGTCCGGACTTCCCAGAGAGTTCCCCACCCCTTGGACTCCAAAACTACATCAGATGTCCTAAGGTAATTGACCTTCTGGTTCTGTGTCAGTCATAATGCAAGGAATGCATAATGCAGATCGGCGACAGGAAGGGCATCTGGCCATTAAAACACTCTGCTAGGCTCCATTCCGTTGCCCAGGCTCTCCCCCCACCCCCGCAAGGGATTATGGGGTCATGAAATGAAGATGATTTTCAGACAGAACAGCCTTGATTGAGATGATGCCCACTTGATCTTTGAAAGGCGGATCTCTCACGGTGAACCTCCGGATCAGAGAAAACCCTTCCGTCAGTTTTTCTCTTCTCTCTCCCTCTCTCTCGCTGCAGGTTCGTCCTGGAACAATACAACGCATTGTCATGGCTGACTTGTAATCCGGCGACCCAGGATCGCGGCTCTTGCCTTCCCGTTCACTTTGTGGTGCTCACCCAGCTCTACAACGCCATCATGAACATCCTCTAATAGCGGGAGACGGGGACGAGGCAAACTTTTCTCTTTCCGCTCGAAGAAGATTGGCCCCGCCTGGCCTGCAAAGAGCTCAGATCCCGGTCTGGAGAAGCCGGAGCCGTGCTCCCAATTTTCTCAAGAAAGCAGGAGAAACGTCCTTCAGGGTGTATCGGAGTCTACCAAAATGGGAACCTCTCGGGGCCCCTTCCGAGCAAGGGTTTTCAGGCAGCACCAGATGTATTACAACTTTTAAGGCAGTGTTAAATTTTGGCTGGCTTGAACTCCCTTTACAGAACTATTGGACCACGGTGAAGACAATACGTCTTTCATTTCATTCTTTTTTTTTTTCTTCTTCTCCTCCGTTCTTTTCTCCTTTTTTTTTTTTTTCTTTTCGGTGCACGGATCTCTGCCGAAGAAGAGCAAAAAACAAAACAAAACAAAACACCAACGTTGTGGTGACGAGTTTGGGGTGGCCCCGAAGCTTCTGGCATTTTCCTTGGAAACCATCGGCATCCGCGGGGCTGCGACGAAGAATCGATTCTACTAATCGAAAAAATATATGGGATTTTTTTTTTATTATTTTTATTTTTTTTGGTGTACCTGGAGAACTCCTTGACAGAATGGATTGGGATGAATGAATGAATGCGGGGGTGGGGGTTTTTTTTACACTCCCCTCCCCGCCCCCCCATCCATGTAGATACGAATGGTCTGGAGACACGCTAATGTTTGTCCAGTTTTTATTGTTTTATTTTAATTTATTTATAGGGGCTGTTAAATTATAGAGGACCAGGTACAGCACGCGATCCGATTCCCATCTCACCGAGCAGTGGGGTTATTTTTTTATATATATATTTTTTTGGCATACCTCTCGCTTTTTAGCCTAGAAAATGGGTTTCGGGGGCGGGGGGGGGGTGTCTGGAGCGTGATGGAGCAGGGAAACAGTTCAAAGGAGCCATTGAGGAAGAACTCAAAAGAGTCACATTTTTTAAAGAAAAGAAAAGAAAAAAATTTTGGAGGGAGAGAGGGGGGGTGAACCCACTGAGTTGAGGAGGAGGCCTGCCGAGAATTTTTTTCCCCCTTTTTTTAAAAAAAGTCAATCCGATTAACGACATCTCATGCAAAATAGCCAAGACCGCTGGAAAAATAACGGAAAACACAACGAAAAAAAAAGCCGCCTCCGATCTGACAGCAATCCAGATGCGTTGGGAACAGTCAATCCCATCAGCTGTGGGATTGTGCGAGGGCAAGGGCTGGGAATCATGGGAGGTGTAGTTCAACATGGCTGGAAGGGACATAAATGGGCTGCTTCGAGTGTGAGAACCCCCTCCCCAAAGGGGGGGGGGGCGGGAGGAAAAACCATTGAAAGGAAAGTTTAAGGAGGTGTTTTGAATAGAACAATAATAGGGTTGGAAGGGACATTGGGGGTCATCTAGTCCAACCTCCTGCTTCCGGACCAATAGCTGTCCAGTCTCTTCTTAAAATCTTTGCGGTTTCATCAATGTGGATTTTTTTTCTTCCCTTTAGCGTCCCACATTCGGATGCACCCAAGTTTTCAAAACGATGATGTGCATATTTTCCACTCCACCCTCCAAAATCCAAAAATCTCCCTCCAAAATCTCCGTAAGGAGAATTCCCCCCCCCCAAAAGCTACTTCATTACATTAATATGGAAAATTAAAAAAAACAAAACAAAACCACCGTGGGGGAGGGGGGGAGCATAAGCCTGACTTATTTAAAATGTGGCGTCAGGATTTGATTTTGTTTGTTTGTTTGTTTGTTCGTTTTTTTTTTAAAAAAAGCTTAAAGCCATGAAATTGTTTGAATCAAAAAGGGGGGGGGGGTGTGTGATCTCCAAACTTAGCAACTTGAAGGCTGGTGGACTTCAACTCCCAGAAGTCCTCAGCCTGGCCTTGTGGACTTCCACACTCCCGTGCTGACTTGAGGAATTCTGGGAGTTGAAGTCCACAAGCCTTAAAAAAAAAGCTGCCCACCTCTGATTTGAATAACTCCTGGGATTGGAGGCATCTAAATGGGGGCGTTCCCATTTCTTAGCGTGTGACAGGCCAAGGCTGCTTTAAAGGGGGGGGGAAGGGTGAAAGAGGGCGGGACTTTTGGTCGTCACGGCCACCCTTAAAGGACCCTTTCGCATTTTTGAAGTTCTTCCAAATGTCTTCTCTTCTGCTTAAAACGAAAAAAGAAAAAAAAAAGAAAAGAAAAAAGAGAGAGAGAGAGAGAGAGAATTTCTATGAATTTAAATATTTTTCTTGAAACGATGATGTAATGTTTAAATCAGATTTATTATAATTATTATTATTATTATTATAATTATTATTAAAAAAAAAGTAATCCCATGAACGGTGGGAAAGGATAGGTCAAAAGACCCTGTAAATGGATCGCTCTTATTATTCTCTGCTCCAGGCCGCCCAACTGGAGGAGTTTTGCAATGTACAGGAGGGGGTGTGGGGGGGGGGGGAATTCAGATATATGGAAAAACCATTTGTATCTAATGTATACAGTGTAAAATGGATTTTAAAAAGAAAATATTACATTGCTATTTTTTCTTAAATCGGAAAGGAAAATTCTCAAGGCCTTTTGAAGCGCATTAAAAGATGAAGATTGTAAACTTGTATACAAAAACAAAAACAAAAAAATTCTCGGTGAGGAAAAACTATGTAAAGTTACCTTTTAACACGGGGGTTATTTGTTCCCAAGATTCGCCTGAATTTTGGATTATAGTTGGGTTGACTTCTTTTTAAACGGGCTTTTTTGTTTTTTAATTAAGGGGTGATTTCTCTCTCTGCCCCCCCCCCACCTCCCCAGAGATCCAATTCTAATGCAAACATTAAAAAAAAAAAAAAACCACGAACCCCATCATCCATAAATATTGGGAAAGGGGTTAATAAGGAGTAGTTTTCATCTGATGTTGTTTTTATTTAATTTTTTTTTAAGTTAAGAGAAACTGGTAACATATTTATACATTTTTGTGCAAAATAAATGAATGGCAATAGATTTTAAAAGAAAAAAGAAAAAAAATCTTACGTACCTTCAGTGTGAAAAAAAAAAATCCTGTATATTTCCCTTTAAATATGCATTATTTTACTTGTGGGTTTTTTACTGAATTAATCTGAAATGTACAAGCCCTGGATTTCCTACAGAGTGAAGAAATTATTTTATTTTTTTTAATTTCTAATTTTAGAAATCATA
The DNA here is from genome assembly GCA_038048745.1 of Coluber constrictor foxii. Lineage (NCBI taxonomy): Eukaryota > Metazoa > Chordata > Lepidosauria > Squamata > Colubridae > Coluber > Coluber constrictor. The sequence goes on along the minus strand of CM075968.1, from coordinate 36,510,671 downwards.
CAGAAATCAGAATGCGTACAGTCTGAGCAAAAATGGGGTGGGTTTGGGGGTAGGGGCACGGTTGTCCAGCATGCTTGTATGTATATTTCCGAACCTTTTTTTAAATGTAAAGGCTGTACATTTCTTGGGAGAGTTTGATTTTGCGTTCTTTTCCTTGAGCATTTTGCAGTGACCCTCTTTTTATATATAGCCAATTTGAAACAAAACAAAACAAAACAGAAGAACTATATGAAGTTCATTTTAAATCTTAACAGTATATCGCTGGTACAATACACTAAAAAAAAAAAAAGAGAGAGAGACTTTGATAAAAAGAAGAACCAATAATAATAAAAAAAACCCTCCATTTTAAATGTCATTCATATATACCTTGTGGATGAGAGCTATATACTTTTACACACTTTTTTAGATGAATAAATTATTGAATTACTGAAACTTGTGTGGGTTTCCAGATCAGTTGACTTTACTGATTTTTACCAGTTGCAAAGATAAAACTCTGGTTAACAGCAAGAATTTGTCTGTTTCTCAAACCGTGGGGATCCTGAAGTTGCACTAAATCTGTTTCGAAGCCATTTGGGACCATATGTCTGGGAGATTCTTTCCAAACTCAATGTCTCCATTAATGTAATAGCAGCAGCAGCAGATGCGGTGATGGAGAGAAAATAGATTTTATTGTTGTTGCTCGGGACACGAGGAACAAATTCTAGATTTGGCCACTTGCCATGGATGACAGAATCATAGAGCTAGAAGCAGTGGTGAAATCCAATTTTTTTTTTTACTACCAGTACTGTGGGTGTGGTTTGGTGGTGGGCATGGCAGGGAAAGGATACTGCAAAATCTCCATTCCCTCCACACTCTTGGAAGAAGGATATTGCAAAATCTCCATTCCCTCCCCACTCCTGGGGAAAGGATATTGCAAAATCCCCATTCCCTCTCCACTCCTGGGGAAAGGATATTGCAAAATCTCCATTCCCTCCCCACTCTGGGGCCAGCCAGAGGTGGTATTTGCCCGTTCTTCGAACTGCTCAGAATTTCTGCTACCGGTTCTCCAGAACCTGCTGGATTTCACCCCTGGCTAGAAGGACCTTTGAAGTCTTCTAGCCCCACCATGTTTTGCCCCAGCTATGGACCCCAAAGAACGTAGCACACACAAAGTGCAAACCTTAGTTTACTGAAATAAAATTAGCTTTTTTTTTTTACAAACAAAGGCTGTTCATTAGCTTTCTTAACAGCCTGCAAGAATCCAAAGAATAAATAATCTTAATCTTACTATGGTTGGCAGAGAGCCCAGAAGCAATTTGCAAATAACTGAGATCAAGGCACGAAGGAGAGTGAACGAAGTTGTTCCCTGCAAATTGCTTCAGTCGGCGTTCCTCCTTAAATAGGCTAAAGGAGTGGCTAATTAACCCCCAAGCCTTACTCTCTCGAGACCTCCTCCTGAGGAGCCACTCCTGTCTTTGGCACGCCCGTGCATCGAGAAGAGGCTCCTCCTCTTCTTCCTCTTCACTTACGGAAACTTCTGGAGGTTCTGAAGGCCCTGGCTGAATCCCCGCCTCTGGCACCACCTCTTCTCCAGCCTCCTCACTGTCCGACTCGAGTGCCAGCTGCACAGGCTGCTGGTCCAACACCACACCAGCCTCCTCGTTGTCCAAATCAGCCACCAGCCACACAGGCCGCGTACGGGCCACAACACACCCTTTGCTAAGGCAGCTAACCTTATACCATCCTGGCGAAATGGTTATCCAGTCTATTTTGGAAAGCCTCCAGTGATGGATCACTTACAACTTCAGGAAACACGCTGTTCCATCGACCGATTGTTCTCCCTGTCAAGAAATTTCTCCTAGGTTGCATCTCTTTTAACAAGCTTCCACCCACTACTTCCTGACGTGCTCTCTGGTCCTTTGGAGAATAGTTTGACTCCCTCTTCTCCGTCACAGCCCCTCAAATATTGGAAGATAGTTATCATGTGTTCATCCCCCTTCCAATCCTTCTCTTCCATAAGCTGGACACACCTAGCTCCCTCCATTACTGTATTTGTCATACGCTTCAGCCTAATGACATTCAACCCTATTCCAGAAAACGTTCCTTTCTCCACCCCAGTATCTCAAAAACTTCCTCCCGAGCATTGTATTCCATGAATGTTATTTTCTCCCGAAATCGGTAGATCCTCATTTTGGAGTTCACAGAGAATTCCAAGGCTCTTGTAAATCCTCCTTTTTAAGGCATCGGATGAAATGATCCTCAGGGGAAAAAAACTCGGGCTTATGGCATTTTCTGGCAGGACGTTGGAGTTGGCTACATTAGTCGGTCAGGAAAGAATCCATAAAACCATGCAAAAATGGGATTTGATCGGTTCATTAAGACATTAATGCAGGAAAGAGACTGACGTGGAAAGCAGATTCAAAGGCAAAACATTTTGAAGCTATAAAAAAAGCAGAGCAGAGATCAAATCTTTCCCGTTTACTGTCTTAAGTTCCTTCCTTCCTTCCTTCCTTCCTTCCTTCCTTCCTTCCTTCCTTCCTTCCTTCCTTCCTTCCTTCCTTCCTTCCTTCCTTCCCTCTCCTCCCCTCTCCTCCCCTCCTCCCTCTCCTCTCCTCTTTTGTCCCTAAAAAAATGGTGACAGGAATGATTTTACCATTCTCTTATTCACTGTCTACAGTGATCAATATCAGTTCTTTCTGTGTGGATTTGCCAAACATTTTCTCCTACGGGAGGCAAAAGCTGTCAGGTCACACCATGCAAGAAAGGTTGCCACGCCTTTTGAAATAATACAAATGGCTTCTTGACCGATATTATTATTATTATTATTATTATTATTATTATTATTATTATTATTATTATTATTATTATTATTATTATTATTATTATTATTATTATTATTATTATTATGATGCCAGGGATTACCAAAAACAGTTTCCAAGAGAACGATATCATACTTCAGATTTGATTCCAAGGAATGCATTTCTCTGCAACGTCTTAAAGCAGCTGCATCTTTTTCTGGATTGCAACCATAAGAATCTCAGGAAGCAACTTCTTTGAAGAATTGCAAACGGAGGCTGCAGCCATATTGCCTAAACACGCTATAGCTCTTTCTCCAGATTATTTCCGAAGCGCTTTCCAGTCATAGATCTTGACTGATGGAAGTTCCACCGACAGTCCATCCTGTGAGAATTTAGTACAAAAAATTCCTTTCAGTCACAATTCCAAATTATCCATCTTTTATAGGGAATCTGCCTACACACCACACAATCAGCCACATTCTGGGCTGTTTGAATCCTGGCCTTGGAGCTTAAGAAGGTTGGTTTATGATTTTTTCAATGGGTTGTTCCAGTCCAGCCAATTTAATAAAATGTGACTTATTAAATACAGTACACTGAATTAAACATAGGACTGCTTTCTATTCCCTGCTGGGATTCTTCTTTCTGATTTGTGTGGCCCAAAGGATGTTCACTTAACCCTTCTGTATATCTGAAAAGGTAAAAGTTCCTCTCACACATATGTGCTAGTCGTTCCTGACTCTAGGGGGCGGTGCTCATCTCCGTTTCAAAGCCGAAGAGCCAGCACTGTCCGAAGACGTCTCTGTGGTCATGTGGCCGGCATGACTCAACGCCAAAGGCGCACGGAACGCTCTTCCCTTCCCACCAAAGGTGGTCCCTATTTTTCTACTTGCGTTTTTTACGTGCTTTCGAACTGCTAGGTTGGCAGAAGCTGGGACAAGTCATGGGAGCTCACACCGTCACGCAGCACTCAAACGCTGAACTGCCAATCTTTCAACCTGTATATCCTGCTTCATGGAAAAAGTCCAAAGTGATTTACAAGCAAAGTAGTTTTTGATATACGAATACAGAAACAATTTTGTTTTGAAACCATACTGAGGCTCTGTGAAAGCAATGGACGAGAATCCCCAATGTATCAAAAGACATTGTTTTGCCACCTCTCCATTTGCTCTTCCAGTGCTCTCAATTAAATCCCAAATTACTTTTTAATTTTTCTGCATAAGTTTTGGGGAAGGAGGGAACGGCCACCAGGAATTAAATCTGCAACGGGGAGACAGAAGGAGACTGTTCACTTTTTATGACTTCCCAATAAAAATGCTCTCACTGGCAGCTTTTTCTCTTAAGTCCTTCCTGACCAACTGCAGCCACTTGTATCATGTTGTTTCGCTCTGAACGTTATTGTAAAAGTTACTTCCAGAGTACCGAAGATATCCATCTTAGAACCTGAATTCAAAGCCAGCCAGACTCCTATTACTGCAGTAAACTTAAGAGTTTCCTCATATTGTCGTTATTTAAACTGGGGATCCAAATGCAGAAGCTACATTAGAAATCTGCTGATAAGGAATGGCTTAGTAAAATGTTTAAGATACCGCAAGCTCAAGATGACACCGTCTCCTGCATTAACCTGGAAATAAGTTCTCTTACTTAGGAGAGTGGATTTTACTATCAGAGAAAGATGTCCCAAAAAAGTTTTTTTTTTCAAAAGGCAACGGGTATTTGTTTTTCCTTGAAGACGTTTTGCTTCTCATCCGAGAAGCTTCTTCGATTCTGACTCAGAATGCCTACAAGAAAACCTCCAAGCTCATAGAGAATCAGAGGACTCCTCCTCCTCCTCCTCCTCCTCCTCCTCTTCCTCCTCCTCCTCCTCTTCCTCCTCCTCCTCTTCTTCTTCCTTTTCCTCCTCCTCTTCCTCCTCCTCCCCCTCTTCTGCTTCTGCTTCCTCCTCCTCCTCCTCCTCCTTCTCCTTCTCCTTCTCCTTCTCCTTCTCCTTCTCCTTCTCCTTCTCCTTCTCCTTCTCCTTCTCCTTCTTCCTCCTCCTCCTCCTCCTCCTCTTCTGCTTCTGCTGCTTCTTCCTCCTCCTCCTCTTCCTCCTCCTCCACTCCTCCTCCCCCCTTCTTCTTCTTCTTCTTCTTCTTCTTCTTCTTCTTCTTCTTCTTCTTCTTCTTCTTCTTCTTCTTCTTCCTCCTCCTCCTCCTCCTCCTCCTCCTCCTCCTCCTCCTCCTCCTCCGCCTCCGCCTCCGCTTCTGCTTCTTCCTCCTCCTCCTCCTCTCTTCTAGTACTGATGATGTTGCCTAAACTCACAGAGCACCAAGGACCCCACAGTCCTCCTTCTCCTCCAGCACAACACACCAAGCTTTGTCATTTCATCCTGCAAAGGTCAGCCCCCTACCAGATGCAGGCCTGGCTAGTTAATGGACCCACTGGGTAATCAGTTACAATCTGTAATAATCTCATTAGCGCCTGGGGAAAGGCAGAGGGGAGGGGAGAAATTGGCCCAAGGAAATTGAGGAACGGACGGCTGGTAAAAGTGAAATTTCGTCCAGGGTCATGGATCACGCTAAGTGGCAGCAGGATGGCCTTATGCTAGGTACGATCGCTGGTTAATCATGAATGGGGAGGGTGGGGTGTGAACTTGGTCGGGAGGCCAGTTTTGCCCTGGAAAAACAGCTACGGTGGTCTCCCAGCAGAAAGCTCTTGGAACTTCTGCCAGAAGAGAATATTTATTTGGGGGGTGGGGAGGTGGGTAACTGGCTTGTGATTTTTGAAAGAGTATATTAAACATACAACCCGCTGTGTTCAGAGTGAGTGGGGGGAGAAGAGAAGGGATTAATTAATAATTACATATAATTATTTGAGTAATTACAAGGCATTAAGCTTGACTTAAGGGAGGCTTATCTTACTGACGTTCTAATAGAATTCTCTTCCTCTTCCTCTTCTCTTCCTGTTTCTATTCTATTCTATTCTATTCTATTCTATTCTATTCTATTCTATTCTATTCTATTCTATTCTATTCTATTCTATTCTATTCTATTCTATTCTACTCTACTCTACTCTACTCTACTCTACTCTACTCTACTCTACTCTATTCCCCTGGTGGTACAGTGGTTTGAATGCAAGATTGCAGGCAAACTCTGCCCACTGCCAGGAATTTGATCCTGACCAGCTCAAAGTTGAGTCAGCCTTTCATCCTTCCGAGGTCAGTAAAAGGAGGACCCAGATTGTTGGGGGGCAAGAGGCTGACTCTGTAAACCACTTAGAGAGGGCTGTAAAGCACTGTGAAGCGGGATATAAGTCTAAGTACTGTTGCTATAACTTTTCCTTCCTTCCTTCCTTCCTTCCTTCCTTCCTTCCTTCCTTCCTTCCTTCCTTCCTTCCTTCCTTCCTTCCTTCCTTCCTTCCTTCCTTCCTTCCTTCCTTCCTTCCATGGTGCGCAGTAGTTAGAAAGCAATATTGCAGGTTAACTCTGCCAACTGCCAGCAGTTCGATTCTCACCAGCTCAAGGCTGACTCAGCCTTTCATCCTTCCAAGGTAAAATGAGGACCCAGGTTGTTGGGGGCAAGAGGCTGACTCTGTAAGCAGCTTAGAGAGGGCTGTAAAGCACTGTGAAGCGCTATATAAGTCTAAATGCTATCGCTGTTGTTATTTCTGGATTCTGTCCATTAGCCCTGCTCCCGGGAAACACCCAATCAATGCATGCCAACTCACCTGGCTGGGCTTGTGAATGAGCCCAAGGCTTTTCTTGTTACGGAGAATGACTAGAATGCTACCGACACGCAAATATGTCCTAAGTGGCCACTTATATCACAAGCTGCTTATCTGTAATAGCTTCTTTTGTAGCTTCGCAGCTTGGCTTTTTAGGCCCCCTCTACAAAAAAATCGTTGCTTAATCCATCATGGAGCATTTCCTGCTTCTAGGACAATGGACTCCCCACCTCTGGGTCTGTCAGCAAAGCCAGGAAAGTGGCTTTTAGCAACAGCAACAAAAAGGAGAATTCTGTGATAGAGAAAGACATCAAGTTTCTGCACAAAGTGAATGGATGCAGCTTACCGTATTTTTTAAGTGATGGAGAACCTCAGGGCATAAACCAGATTGTTTGAACGACTGTCTTTCCCCAGTCATATATGCTTCACCCACCAGAGTTTGGAGAACAGAATAGAATAGGACAGAGAAAAAGAATGGAAAAGAACAGGATGGGATGGGATGGGATGAGATGGGGTAGAATAGAATAGAACAGAACAGAGCAGAATGAGGAGAAGGAAAAAAAGGAGAAGGAGAAAGAGAAGGAGAAGGAGGGAAAGAAGAGGGAGTAGGAGAAGAAAGAGAAGTAGAAGCAAAAGGAATGGAATGGAATGGAATGGAATGGAATGGAATGGAATGGAATGGAATAGAATAGAATAGAATAGAATAGAATAGAATAGAATAGAATAGAATAGGAATAGGAATAGGAATAGGAATAGGAATAGGAATAATAGGAATAGGAATAGGAATAGAAATAGAAATAGAAATAGAAATAGAAATAGAATATGGAATAGAATATGGAATGGAATGGAATGGAATGGAATGGAATGGAATGGAATAGAATAGAATAGAATAGGAAGAGGAGGACAGAAGGAGAATGGAATGGAATGGAGTGAATAGAATAGAATAGAACAGAACAGAAAATGAAGAGAAGAGAACAGAACAGAACATGGAATGGAATAGGAGTAGAGTAGAGTAGAGTAGAGTAGAGTAGAGTAGAGTAGAGTAGAGTAGAGTAGAGTAGAGTAGAGTAGAATAGAATAGAATAGAATAGAATAGAATAGAATAGAATAGAATAGAATAGAATAGAATAGAATAGAAGGATTAATAAAATTGTTCCCATTAAGTTTACCATCCTGTTTGTGCCTAACCCAGAAGTCTAACTGAAACCAGAGCTATGCCAAGACAAGAAGTCCTTATCTAAATGGATGGGATTTCTGTGTAGACCAACCGTGACCATTCTTGCTTCCCACCTTGGATGGAAAGTGATTGGTGAAGATGAAAACCCAAGAGCATTTTTTCAAGAAATTACTGGAGCTGATGGATGGACTTCATCTCCCAGAATTTCCTAGCTGGGACTTCAAGTCCACTCATCTCAAAGTCACCAAAGGTTGAAAACCACTACCTCTAATCATTTGAAGAGTTGGAGAGTTTCTTCTTATGTCCAGCAGATGTCCCCACAGGCTAATGCTAGGACGAAGCCTCAACTGGTGAGGAGCCAGCCAAGAGCAGGATGGACAGTTTGCATTTAATGGTAAGATAAAGGTTCCCCTTGCACATATGTGCTAGTCCAGTGATGGTTAACCTTTTTGATGTCGAGTGCCGAGACTCTAGGAGAGGCTCTGAAGGCTGGGGACAGCAAAAAACGTCACTTCCTGTCCAACTGGGAGTTGGAAAATAGGCTGTTTCAGACCTCTGGAGGGCCTCCGAGTGGGTGGGGAAGGCTGTTTTCACCCTCCCCAGATGCATAGAGAGGATTTGAAGCCAGGTGAGAAAGAAAAACAGGCCTTCCCCACCCCCCAGCCTCTCCGGAGGCAGGAAACAACCTGTTTCCCTACTTCTGGTGGGCCCAGAAGGCCTGAAAATCAGCTGGCCGGCACACGCATGCGCGCCAGAGCTCAGCTGGCATGCCCACTGACATGGCTACACATGCCACTTGCGGCATGCATGCCATGGGTTCGCCATCACGGCCCTAGGCTCAAGCCCGTGTTATCTAACCATTGTCTTGGTAGCGCATCTTCCTTCTGTCCTTCAAGGCGATTTCCCGTGTCTTCTACAGTTTAGAACCTGCAATATTTAGTCTCCAGAATAACAAGAGTTGGAAGGGATCTTGGAGGTCTTCTAGTCCAACCCTCTGCCTATGGCAGGAGACCATTATATCATGTTAGATTAACGGCTGCCCAATCTCCTCTTAAAAACTTCCACTGATGGAGCCCTCACAATTTATGGAAGTAATCTGTCCCACTGATTAACAATTCTCATTGTCAGGGAATTTGTTCTTTAATTCTAGGTTGGATTTCTCTTTTTGTTAACCTTCCATCCATTTTTTCTTGTCCTGCCCTTAGGTGCTTTGGAGAATAGGTTGACCCTCCCCCCCCTCTTCTGTCCTTCAAGGCAATTTCCTCCATTTTCTTACAGTTTAGGAACCTGCAATATTTAATGTCCAAAATATCAAGAGTTGGAACGGATCTTGGAGGTCTTCTTTTCCTACCCCTTAGATAATGAAACACTGCTATCATGTCCCCTACTGTTCTGCCCCAGCTCTGGATTCCCAAGGATTGTGACACACACCAACGGTCTTAATTCAAATTTACAACGTACCAAGAATAAAGTCCGGCAAAGGTTGGCAACCAGCCCAGAAAACAAGATATGATAAGACACTCACTCTCCGAAACGCTCTGTAATAATTACACGTTGTTTCCAGCAAGAAATTACTAACTGCGTGCGACTTAAATAGGCTAAGGGAGTGGCCAATTATCCTCAAACCTTACTCTCGAAGAGACCTCCTCCTCCTGAGTAGCCACTCCTGCCTTTTGGCAGCCCTGCGTGCTCGAGCATTGAGGAGAGGCTCTTCCACCTCGCTCTCTCCACTTGAAGGAGCCTCTGGAGGTTCTGAAGGCCCAGGCTGAGTCTCTGCCTCTGGCACCACATCCTCTTCAGCCTCCTTGCTGTCTGATGCGAACGCCGGCTGCACAAGCCAATACCCCACACCAGCCAACAGTGGATCACCCAACGGAGAGCCATAGAAGAGGGCCCAAAGAGCCACATGCGGGTCTGGAGCCACAGGTTGCTGACACCCAGACTAGACATTCCCAGTTCCTGCAACCATTTATCGTACATTTTATCCTCCAGTCCCTTAATCATCTTTGTTGCTCTTCTCTACACCCTTTCCAGAGTCTCAACATCTTTCTTCGTACCGCTGCCCTCTGAGGTGGCGCTTAGAATCAAAGCAATTTTCTAAGACCCCAAAAACTAGAGACCTCCCCCCACCCCCCATTAAAAACCTAGCAGATTATCCAAAAGTTGCTTGCTTCCTCCGTAGGACTTCAGAAAGTAAGAGGAACTTGTAAAAGGGTAGAAAGTGGCTGTTGGCTCAGAAGAGAGCAGCAGCTCTCACAAAACCATTTGCCGCTAATGGCTCTGCTACCTGCACAGAGCAGGAACCGAGCCGTGGGCGATTCCCATAAGTTAGTGCTTTCTCCCAGTTTGTTAATATTCATCACTAATGTATTGATTTGGATATATACAAATTGTACATTAAAGAGTGCCTTGTCAAGCACTTAAGGGGGGGGGGGCTTTTGCCTTGGATTTGAAATTGCAATAATAAGTCCTGTAAAAAATAGCCA
>CM075968.1:36436905-36500332 GCA_038048745.1 Coluber constrictor foxii | reverse complement strand
ACAAAGTCAGCTTATTGCCCCCACAAACTGGGTCCTCAATTTACCTATCTTAGAAAGGATGGAAGGCTGAGTCGACCTTGAGCCTGGCTAGGATTGAATTCACAGAATTACAGGCAGCAGGATGTTAATTGCTGCCTTTAGTAGGAGGCATTAGCCCCCTACGCTACTCAGGCTTCTCATCCCTCTTTCATCCCTCTCCTGCAGCTCCCTTTCACCGGTCAGCTCCACAATTGATAAGGCTTTTGGTTAGGGAAGGTAGAGGAAAAAAGGACACCACGCTAGGAGGAGACTCTATGATGGGGGGACTGGACTTCCGGTCGGCTTCCAGAATTGAACGGGAGTTTCCAGTTAGGACCTTTGTGGCTCCTTGAGTGTTTAAGGTTGCCGACTCCTGCCTTAGGTTGAAGTGTTTATTCCCATCTTCATAAGTATTGGGACTTCTTCGCCATGATCTTTTGCCATGATCACATGCCCCCCTCCTCCCATCCCGGGACAATGCAACTGTCATAAGTACACGCCAGTGGCCAAGAGTCCAAAATTTTGATCACCTGATTATGGGGATGCTGCAACAGCGGTTAAGTGTGAAAAACAAAAGTCTAGTTGCCTTTTGAAAAAAAAAACCACCTTCGGGATTTTCCTGAAATACTGTTGAGATCAGGATTTGGACAGCTCCTAAGCCTGTATACTGGGAGTCCTCAACATGCAGCCATTCGTTTAATGACACTAGATGTTAAAATGGGAAAAAGCGACCGGTTTTCACGCTGAACAACCAGTGGCAGCATCCCCGTGGTCACGAGATCAAAATTTGAGCTCTTGGCAACTGGCATGTACTTACGACGGTTGCAGTGCCCCGCGGTCATTGGATCGCCATTTGTAACCTTCCCAGCTGATTTTCGGCAAGCAAAATCAACCAGATTCGCTTAACGACCATGCAATTAGCTTAATTGTGCGATCCGCTTAACGGCCACGGCAAAACTCGCTTAGCAACCGCCTTGCTTAACAGATGGAAATTTGAGGGGTCAATTCCAGTTGTGAGGTAAGGACTGTGGGATGCAGCGGCTCAGTGACTAAGACGCTGAGCTTGTCGATCGAAAGGTCGGCAGTTCAGCGGTTCGAATCCCTACTGCCATGTAACGGGTTAAGCTCCCATGACTTGTCCCAGCTTCTGCCAACCTAGCAGTTGAAAGCACGTAAAAAGAAATGCAAGTAGAAAAATAGAGACCCCCCTCTGGTGGGAAGGGAACAGCATTCCGTGCGCCTTTGGCATTGAGTCATGCCGGCCACAGGACCACGGACCACGGAGATGACCACAGAATCTTTGGACAGTGCTGGCTCTTCGGCTTTGAAACGGAGATGAGTACCGCTCCCTAGAGTCGGGAACGACTAGCACATATATTACCTTTTAAGCTAAGGACTATCCGTCAAGTCATCTAAAATATAACGGTACATGAAGTTAGTTTTGGGTAGAGAGTTTGAACTCCAGAGAAATAAAACTGGAGATAGGTGATGAGTCTCAATAAGGAAAAAATAATAATATTCAACCACATACTGCCCCCTGATGGTCTTGTAATTGTAATAGCAAAAATTGGTTACTGGCACCGGTCAAAGTTAATTCCCGGATAATTCTGTAGTACAGAGACACAAGCTCATTCATTTCAGTAAGGGTGCTTAATCTTTGTGCTGGGTAGTAGCCTGTGCCCTCCTTTCAATCCAGGTTTAGGGATATGCCAAGATAATCCTTAATACTCAGATGATGCGTTTTTAATTATATTCTTTTGAAACTGAAGCTCAGTTCTCCCCGTGGCCGCCTCTTCTTATTGCGGTTATCAATCCTTCTACTTGAAATATGTAAGTATTTGGATCCAAAATGAACAATGAAGCTTTGGATCTGGCACAGGTTGCTTAACAGGAGTTGCTTAAAGGAGATACATTCCCCCCCCCCCCCGGATTTGCATGATAAATAGGATGAAGACTCAAAAAAGTAAACATTTGGGTTACGGAGAGAGCAACAGGGGAGCGATTTGTGTTCTCAACTTGTCAGCATCTCCATAACATGCCCTGGACTTGTGTATTTCCCATATCTGGTCCTGTGAGAATCATTCATCGTCCAGCTGTGGCCTTACTCCTGAGTCGACCCTTGTTCTTTAGCTGTTCCTTTCGTCTGGCAACTCTGTGCAGGTGCACCCTGGGAACAGGCTCCAGCTGTTCATCTGCCTCATTGATGTCCGACTCCGAAGGCAACTGATAACTGTCAGACGGCCCTGGCCCCCTCTCTGCCTCCGATGCAGAGCCCTCATCCGAGCCTTCCCCAGACTCCAGGACTGGCCCACGTTCCTCCCCAACCTCCTTAATTTCCAAATTTGCTACCAGATCCGCTGGCCCCTGGCGGGCCACAACTCTAATAAACGTTTATATTCATTTGAACAGTCTGGATTTCCTGATTTTCTTGCGCTTGACATCAATCAGTGTTGCTGTCTTTGTTTTCGTAGCTCTGCAGAGAGGGAGAGGATAGGAATCCCCACGGAGCCTGAGTCTGCGGACAGCCATGCCTACCCACCGGCTGTGGTCATCTACATGGTGGATCCCTTCACCTACACCACGGAAGAGGAATCTTCTTCTGCCAGTTTCTGGCTGTTGAGCTTGATGCGCTGTTACACAGAAATGTTGGACAACCTCCCTGAAAACATGAGGAGCTCTTTCATTCTTCAGGTGAGTTTTCCTGGAAAGAGGCAGGAGTCTTTTGGAGTTGGGTGGAAGAATAGCACTTCAGACTTACCGTATTTTTCGGAGTATAAGACGCACCTTTTTTCCCACTCTAAAAGGGGGTGAAAATTTAGGCGCGTCTTATACACTAAATGTAGCCCCACCCACCCACTGGCCCCCCCACCGTTTGGCCTCTGCCTCCCAGCAGTTTACCTCCTTGCAGCAAGCAGCAAGAAGAAACAGCCCGTTTCAGCTTCGGCACAGCCTGATTAGCACAAGCAGCTGATTGTCTTTTTTTTTAATTAAAAAAATTGATTTATATGCCGCCCTTCTCTGGAGACTCAGGGCAGCTTCCAATGCGTTAAGCATCATTTGGACATCCATGCACAATGCTTAGAATGCAGTATTGCAAACTGACTCTGCCCACCACCAGCAGTTCGATGCTGACCGGCTTCCATCCTTCTGCAGTCGGTCAAATGAGGACCCAGATTGCTGGGGGGCAAGAGGCTGACTCTGTAAACCGCTTAGAGACGGCCGTAAAGCACCGTGAAGCAATATTTAAGTCTAAGTGCTATTATTATTAAGAGTCATGGTGGCACAGTGGTTAGAATGAAGAATTGCAGGCTCACTCTGCCCACTGCCAGCAGTTCGATCCTCACCGGCTCAAGGTTGACTCAGCCTTCCATCCTTCCACGGTCGGTAAAATGAGGACCCAGATTGTTGGGGGCAAGAGGCTGATTCTGTATACCACTCAGAGAGGGCCGTAAAGCACCACAAAGTAGTATATAAATCTAAGCGCTATTGGTATGGCTATTGACTAATCCCGTCTTTGTTCTTTCCTTTAGATTGTGCCTTGCCAATATATGCTGCAAACTATGAAGGACGAGCAGATATTTTATATCCAGCACTTGAAATCCCTGGCATTTTCCGTCTACTGCCAGTGCAGGCGACCGCTACCCACCCAGATTCACATCAAGTCTCTGACCGGGTTCGGACCAGCTGCCAGCATTGAGATGACGCTCAAGAACTCAGAGGTGATTCATCTCAAAAGTTCTCGTCTTTATCCTGTTTATTATCTATACTCACTTTCTATCCATTGATAAAATTTCCCCCAAATGTTGCAATACTCCGATTCTGTTTTCCTTTTAATGGCCAATGTCAAGCTATTCATTTCTGCACATTCCAATATTTTCTTAATTACCTCTCCTTTTGTAGGGATTTTTTTTTCTATTTTCCATTTTTTGTGCAAATATCATTCTTGCTGCCGTTATGATATATGTTATTAAAGATGTATGTTCTTTACTATGCTTTTCTGAAAATGTTGTAGTATATTAAAATTAAATGAAAGAAGGAAAGATAAATATATATTTTAAGAAATAATGGTAAAATTTGAAGATGAAAGCACAAATGTTATACCCAGATGATACATGGATTGATTAAAAAATGTACAGGAATACTAGAGGAATAATAGTAAAGTAAAAATGAAGGCGTATGTAAAAAGAAATCGGGTCTGCTCGAATACCATCTCAGATTGAATTTAAAAAAGGAAACAACAAAGGAATGGGAAAGAGGGGAGGAGTAGAGAGGGGGAAAGTAGGGGAGTGGGGAGGCGAGAAGAAGAGAAAAGAAAAATGGGAAAAGGAGAGGAAGAAGGAAGGGGAAAGAAGAGCAGGAGAGAGGGTAAGAAGGGGAGGAAGAAGAGAGGAGTGGGGAAAGAGGAAAGGAAGTAGGAAAGGAAAGGAGAGGAGAGGAGGAATGAGGAAAGAAGAAAGGAGGAGAAAGAAGGGAAGGGAAAAAGGAAAGGTAGGAAAACACAAGAAGGAAATGGTAAAAGAGCAGACCCAAACAGATAATTAATTAATTACCTAATAGGAGTTAAAGAAGAACGAACAATATATAAGGATGGATAAAAGATTGTACATTTAAACATGTTGATGAAAAATAAAAATAAAAATCTTTTTTTAAAAAAAAGAACTCAGAGATGAGTGCCGGAGCCCAGCAAAGCCTCTCTGGGCCCCACTCCTTTTCCTCTCAAACCGAAGTTGCACCGTTGCTCCAAAGAACGGCATTCTTTGGCAAACCTGGACGGTCCCAACCCTGTTAGCGTTTCGTAAGGCACTCAAGACCCCTTTCCCAGGTGTTTGGGAAACCCTGTTACTAATTTAACAATTTAACGTTGTTGTTTTTTTGTAGCGGCCGAGTCCCATTCAGCTGTACTCCCCTCCATTTATCCTGGCACCTATCAAAGACAAGCAGACGGAGCTCGGGGAGACCTTTGGAGAAGCCAGTCAGAAGTATAACGTGCTCTTTGTGGGGTATTGTCTCTCTCACGATCAGCGTTGGCTTCTGGCCTCCTGCACCGACCTGCATGGGGATTTGTTGGAAACCTGCATTGTCAACATTGATTTGCCAAACAGGTAGGTTTTAAAAAAAATAAATAAAAACCCAAACAAAACAGCTGCAAACTTTAGAGCAGACAATCACGCTGGACTTTCTGGTCTTAAATACATTGTTTAAATGCATTGAGCGCACGCTTTTATAGCCCAGCGTCATGGTGGCTTAGAGGTGAAGACGCTCGTCTCTCACTCAGAAGATCGAGAGTTCAACCCTAAGCGGAGATAGATGTTTCTCTATCAGGGTGTCAAGAGAAAATAATCTGCTGCGAACTCTGCCTAGACATCAGGAAGGGCATCCGGCCAGTAAACGCTCATCTCCAAACAGATGTTTCTCTATCAGGGTACAAAGAGAAAACATTAGCTATGAGCTTTGCGTAGGCATCAGGAAGGGCATCCGGAGAGTAAATGCTCAACTCCAAACAAATGTTTCTCTATCAGGGCGCCAAGAGAAAATATTTGCTATGATCTCTGTGTAGGCATCAGGAAGGGCATCCGGCCAATAAACGCTCATCTCCAAACAGATATTTCTCTATCAGGGCGCAAGCAGAAAATATCTGTTGCAGACTCCCTGTAGGTGTCAGGAAGGGCATCTGGCCAGTATACGCTCAGCTCCATTCAGTTGACGCTACCCCGAATAAAGGAATTACAGATCGTAAAAAGAAAAAAACAAAACAAAACAATGCATGTGTTGTGGTTCGCCAGCAGCCTGCGGACCTGGCAGCAGAGTCGGACAGTGAGGAGGCTGGGGAGGACAATGGGTCAGTCCTGGAGTCAGGAGAAGGCCTGGACTAGGGCTCTGCGTCGGAGGCAGAGATGGGGCCAGGGCCATCTGGGAGCGATGCACGGACTCCGGAGCCTCCAGAGTCGGACAGCAGAGAGGCAGAGGAACAGGAGGAGCCTGTTCCTAGTGCACGCCTGCGCAGAGCTGCCAGAAGGCAAGAGCAGCTGAAGCAAAAAGGACAACTCAGCAGTAAGGCCAGAAGATGATTAGCCACTCCCATAAGGCTTAAAAACAGCAGCAACGAGCCGTTGGGTTCTTTGTAGAAAAGCAACGTTGATTCCAGTGCTTCTTGTGAGAGTCTCTTGAACTTTGTGGGGGTTTTTTTGCCAAGAAAAGCCTTTGGCAGGTTGCCAAAGGCATCCAAGGTTGGCGATAAAGCTGACGGACTGGTTATGAAGAATTTTTGTTTTGGACTAAGCTGAGAACGAATGAATTCTCAGCTGTTTTAATAAACTAAGTTTGTTGAGGGCTGAATTGTGTTTGGTAATCACTACTTGGGCCTCGGACACAACGGCATGCTTACAGCTCTTACTCTTCTCTTTTCCCTCCAGATCACGGAGATGCAAGGTGTCAGCCCGTAAAATTGGCTTGCAGAAGCTATGGGAATGGTGCATTGGGATCATCCAGATGACGTCCCTTCCCTGGAGAGTCGTGATTGGGCGCCTCGGGCGGCTTGGCCACGGGGAACTGAAAGGTACCTGGTCTACAAGGCCTTTAGCTATAGCACTTAGACTTATATACCGCTTTACAGTGTTTTACAGCACTCTCTCCCACCCCCACCTTGTCCTACCAAATGTATTTTTGAGGATCTTACGACAACAGGTCCAAGGTCCAATCAAGATGCTGCCCGGTTGCTTGGAAACATCACTCCTCCTCTTTTCAACCCACAAACCGATACCTGTGGGAATGTCCTTGGTTCTCAGGGGAAACTATTTTGTTTTGGCTACAAAACATCAGCTGGCCTGGGACCAGGTTATCTGAGGGACCGTCTCTTGCCAGTCACATCTACTCAACCCATCAGAGCGGGGAGGCAGGGAATGCTGCGGGTCCCATCCCCAAGGGAGATACACCTGATGGGACCCAGAAGAAGGGCCTTCTCCGTGGTGGCTCCCTCTCTCTGGAACGTCATCCCCCCCCTCCCCGCGAGATTAGAACGGCCCCCACTCTAATTCTCTTCCGGAAGGCGCTGAAGATCTGCTTCTGCCAGCGGGCCTGCGGAACCCAGAGCGGGATGGAGCCCATTCATCGGCTCATGTGATCGGCTGTCGCTGGGGCGGGAGGTGGGATGGGGGGTGATTTTATTACATTAATTTATTATTTGATTTTTTTATTAGTTTCACTGTTTTTAAATGAGGGTTTTTATATTCTGTAAGCCACATTGAGTCACCATGGGCGAATAGGCGGCAGTACAAATTTGATAGATAGAGAGATAGAGAGATGGATGGATGGATGGATGGATGGATGGATGGATGGATGGATGGATAGATGAATGGATGGATGGAGAGATAGATGGAGAGATGGATGGATGGATGGATGGACGGATGGACGGATATATGGAGAGATAGATGGATGGATAGAGAGATAGATGGATGGGTGGATAGATAGATGGACGGATGGATGGATGGACGGATGGATGGAGATAGAGAGATAGATGGATGGATGGATAGATGGAGAGATGGATGGATGGATGGATGGACGAACGGATGGATATATCGAGAGATAGATGGATGGATGGATAGATAGATAGATGGAGAGATGGATGGATGGATGGACGAATGGATGGATATATCAAGAGATGGATGGATGGATGGATGGACGGATGGACGGACGAACGGATGGATATATCGAGAGATAGATGGATGGATGGATGGATGGATGGATGGATGGAGAGATAGATGGATGGATGGATAATTAGATGGAGAGATGGATGGATGGATGGACGGACGGACGGATGGAGAGATGGAGAGATAGATGGATGGATGGAGAGATAGATGGATGGGTGGAGAGATAGATAGATGGAGAGATGGATGGATGGATGGATGGATAGATGATAGATAGATTAGATAAATAAAATCTCTATTCCCCTCCCCCCCCCTCTTATCCCTCAACACCATTGTGGCAACACTGAATCCTCCAAGATGGCCTCAAGTCAGGCCAGCTTAAGAGTTGACCCAAAACAAGATGCAGTTATAAAACTGCACAGGAGTTAAATGATAACATGGCACTCAGTCAGACATGGTCTTCCAGGATGTTTCTTCCCCCAGGAAGCGATGGGCTAAAATCTTTATTCTGCTTTGACTTCTGGTCGGGAGAAACTTCTTTAGGTGACAGCTGCATTTCTCTCTCCCCCCCCCCCCCCCTCCCAACCTCTCTGTTTTTCAGACTGGAGCATTCTGCTGGGAGAATGCTCCCTGCAGACAATCAGTAAGCAGCTGAAGGAGGTCTGTCGGATGTGTGGCATCTCCTCTGCGGATTCTCCCTCCATCCTCAGCGCCTGCTTGGTTGCCATGGAGCCACAGGGGTCATTCGTGGTGATGCCAGGTAATTAGGCACATCTCTGACAATAACTGGGACGTGTAAAATTATTAGTTTGTGCAATCCCTAACGAATCAAGTTATTTGATGGAAGAGCCACGTCTTCAGTTTGCGGCGAAAGGAGAGGAGGTCGGGGGCTATCCTGAGTTCGGTGGGCATGCTCAACCTCTGGGGGAAAAATAGAATGGGAGGGAGAGCATTATTAATTTATTTAGAGTCGAGTCGAGTCGAGTCGGAATAGAATAGAATAGAATAGAATAGAATAGAATAGAATAGAATAGAATAGAATAGAATAGAATAGAATAGAATAGAATAGAATAGAATAGAATAGAATAGAATAGAATACAATTCTTTATTGGCCATGTGTGATTAGACACACAAGGAATTTGTCTTTTGTGCATGCGCTCTCGGAGTACATAAAAGAAAAGATACATCCGTCAAGAAACATAAGGTACAACACTTAATGATAGTCATAGGGAAACAGTCAATATAAATCATAAGGATACCAGCATCAAGGTTACAGTCATACAGTCCTAAGTGGGAGGAGATGGGTGATAGGAACGATGAGAAGATTAATAGTAATAATAGTGCAGACGTGAATAGTTTGACAGTGTTAAGGGGATTATTTGTTTAGCAGAGTGATGGGCATTTGGGGGAAAAACCATCCTTGTGTCTAGTTGTTCTGGTGTGCAGTGCTCTATAGTGTCATTTTGAGGGTAGGAGTTGAAACAGGTGATGTCCAGGATGCGAGGGGTCTGTAGATATTTTCCCAGCCCTCTTTTTGACTCGTGCAGTATACAGGTCCTCCATGGAAGGCAGGTTGATGGCCATGGTTTTTCATGCAGTTCTAATTATCCTAATTATGTGTCTGTCTTGTTGGGTTGCGGAAAGAGACTTCTATAGGCTAAGTCCTTACCAGCACCGTGTTCCCGAGGTCTCCTCCTAGCGGTGTGTTTTAAGCCACCTTTCCTGCCGTCTGAACTCCTCTTCTTCCTTTCCTTGCTCTCGAAAGATGCCGTCACCATGGGTTCTGTCTTCGGCCGGAGCACTGCCCTTAACCTGCAGTCTTCACAACTCAACACTCCCCAGGATGCCTCCTGTACTCACATCCTGGTTTTCCCAACCTCGGCCACCATCCAGGTGGCCCCTGCAAATTATCCCAATGAAGATGGATTCAGTCCTAATAATGGTAAGTCAGTGGCTGCTGGAGAGGAACTGGGTGGGGTGGGGTGGGGGATTCCCCCTATGGTGCCCAAATCAGGAAATTTCAGCTATCAGTCGGGGGTGAGTCCCCCCCGCCCAACCTTCAACAATAGGATGGCCATCTTCACAGTATTTTCTTTCTTTCTTTCTTTCTTTCTTTCTTTCTTTCTTTCTTTCTTTCTTTCTTTCTTTCTTTCTTTCTTTCTTTCTTTCTTTCTTTCTTTCTTTCTTTCTTTCTTTCTTTCTTTCTTTCTTTCTTTCTTTCTTTCTTTCTTATATTTCTATACCGCCTTTCTCCCGCAGGACTCAAGGCGGTGTACAGTCAAGAAAAATAAGGATACACGAATATCATAAATTGCTAATTAAAATTATAACATAGTTTGGCCCAATTAAATAAAAACCCAAAATTAGATAACATTTTAAAATCATTCACATGTTCACATATTTAGACCTGCCTGTTTGAACATCAGGGTCTTGAGGGCACAGCGGAAAGCCCGGAGATTAAGCTTAAAGTTTTATGGGTTTTAAATTTTAATTGCCTATTGGGTTTTTTTAAATTTATTGGGCCAAAATTATTTAATTCTTTTATTAATATTTTAAATTTTGTATTGGAGTGCTTCTTATTCTTGGCTGTATACCGCCCTGAGTCCACTAGGAGAAGGGCGGTATATAAATTAAATTAAATAAATAAATAAATAAATAAATAAATAAATAAATAAATAAATAAAAGATAGATAGATAGATAGATAGATAGATAGATAGATAGATAGATAGATAGATAGATAGATAGATAAGTAAGTAAGTAAGTAAGTAAGTAAGTAAGTAAGTAAGTAAGTAAGTAAGTAAGTAAGTAAGTAAGTAAGTAAGTAAATAAATAAATAAATAAATAAATAAATAAATAAATAAATAAATAAATAAATAAATAAATAAATAAATAAATAAATAAATGTTTCGTATATCAGGGGGCAGTTCATTCCAAAGGGTTGGAGCCCTCACAGAGAAGGCCCTCCCCCTGGGAGTCGTCAGTTGGCACAATTTGACTGATGGTACCCTGAGTAGTCCCTCCCTGTGAGAACGAACTGGTCGGTGGGAGGCTATTGGTGGCAAAAGACGGTCTCGTAAGTACCCAGCCCCTAAGCCATGGAGCGCTTTAAAGGTGATAACTAACACCTTGAATCGCACCCGGAAGGCCACCGGGAGCCAGTGCAACTCGCGTAGGAGAGGGGTTACATGGGCGCAACGAGATGCGCCCATAATCACCCGCGCGGCTACATTCTGGACCAGTTGGAGCCTCCGGGTGCTTTGAGGGACCGTCACCGAGAAGAGGCCACTGACTTATTCTCCAAGGCGCCAGAGGCAGGATAAGAAGCTAATGGAGGTTTTTCAGAAGAGCTTGGGCAGCCATTTGTCTGAAATGGTATTTGGGTTCCCTGCCTGAGCAGGCAGGGTTGGACTAGAAGACCTCCGAGGTCCCTTCCAGCTTTGTTATCCTGGAGGAGTTGAAACTTGTTTTCTTTCCCTGCAATGAAACATGTCGGGGAAAGCCGTTCATATTCTTTTATTCTTGGCTTCTTTCCTTTTGAAAACTGCAGATCATGTAAATCGAGCCCGATTAGCTTAGGGCAGTGATGGGGAACGTTTTCGGCACCGAGTGCCCAAACTGAAACGCGCGTGGATGAGGTTTTT
Organism: Coluber constrictor foxii; assembly: GCA_038048745.1. Lineage (NCBI taxonomy): Eukaryota > Metazoa > Chordata > Lepidosauria > Squamata > Colubridae > Coluber > Coluber constrictor. Next base: position 36,489,029 of record CM075968.1, on the reverse strand, counting down.
TTTAGCCATTTTCAGGCTGATTTTGGGCCATTTTCAGGCTGGTTTTTGGCCATTTTCAGGATGTTTTTTGGACTGTTTTCTCTTTCCAGGATTGTACAGGTGGCTCCTGACTTACAATACTGGCTTAACAACCATTCAAAGTCATGACAGACCTCCCCAGAACAACTTGCAATCAGTTTTCCTTCTTTGTTTCCCCTGCCCTGTCCTGTCTTTCCGTTCCCTTCCCTTCCCTTCCCTTCCCGTCCCGTCCCTTCCCTTCTTCCTTTCCTTTCCTTTCCTTTCCTTTCCTTTCCTTTCCTTTCCTTTCCTTTCCTTTCCTTTCCTTTCCTTTCCTTTCCTTTCCTTTCCTTTCCTTTCCTTTCCTTTCCTTTCCTTTCCTTTCCTTTCCTGTCTGTATGTCTCTTTCTTTCTCTCTCTGTCCTTTCCTTTCCTTTCCTTTCCTTTTCTTTTCTTTTCTTTTCTTTTCTTTTCTTTTCTTTTCTTTTCTTTTCTTTTCTTTTCTTTTCTTTCCTTTCTTTTCCTTTTCTTTTCTTTTCTTTTCTTTTTCTTTCCTTTCCTTTCCTTTCCTTTCCTTTCCTTTCCTTTCCTTTCCTTTCCTTTCCTCCCCTTCCCCTTCCCCTTCCCCTTCCCCTTCCCCTTCCCCTTCCTTTCCTCTTAATTCCTCTCCTCTCATCCTCTTTCCTTCCTTTCCCTTTCTTTTCCTCCCTCCCTTCTTTCCTTCCTTCCCCCCTTTCTCCCTCCCTCCCTCCCTCCCTTTCCTTTTGATCTTTCAGTGGAATTCAGTGGGGCTCGCCAAGTGCACCGCCTCTTAGTCCCTGCTTGGCCCCCCAATCCCCTCCTGAACTCTGGGCTGACAAATATTTAACCTGCATTAACCTGGGCCCTTAGGGCTTTGCATGTTAATTGGAGTAATGTCCAACGGCTTGTGCTTTCCAAAAGGGTGTTAGATTTAATTTTCTCAACTCATTTTTCTGTGTTTAATTATTAAAGAGAGAGAGAGAGAGAGAGAGAGAGAGAGAGAGAGAGAGAGAGAGAAGCTTCCAAGCTATTAGTTTTCTTGCTTCTACCTCGGAGGTGATACTAAGTGTGGCGGTTGTTAAAATTTTTAAAGGTGGAGCATATAAGGTGGCAGCTAAAACTTGGCTAAATTTCCATGCTGCTCTTGCTTTTGGAAGGGGATAAGAACGAAAACAAGAACCTTAGAAAAAGCCATGAAGAAATTAGGAAAAATGCTCCATCGCTGGAGGTTTTTAAGGAGAGACCGGGCAGCCATTTGTCTCGAAGGATATCGGGTCTCCTGTTTGAGGAGGGGGCTGGATTCGAAGTGCTTTAAGGTCCCTTCCAACTCTGTTATCCTGTTAAATCATTCGTGTGAGAATATCCAAGACAGCATTACTGTTTGCAAAAGGAAAAACCTTTATTGTATAAAAACAGGAAACAGAGAAATGAAAGCATAGACAGATTAAATATATATCTTTGCAAAGGGCCTAACCCCCTCCAATGGGGGAAGACGAACACGAAAGCAATTAACACAGTTTATATACATCAGAAGTCACGTGACTAATGTCCTTTGGGAATCAGTTTCAGATTTATACAACATATTGTAATACAGGTTCCACCCTGGAAATTCCCCAATTCTCAACAGAAATATTCCTCATATTTCTCTCAATTCGATAAGGAGCCGAGGAGATATTTTGCTCTAAGCAATTGATTCTTACAGGGTTTCTCGCTGTTACTCAATGGCCTTTCAGCCTTAAAAAGTAGGGAGCCTCTTCACATAAAACCGTTCACTCAGTTAGATCAGGGGTCGGCAACCGTACACACTCAAAGAGCCACAAAGGGCCTATCCGGAAGCCCCCTGTTCACTCTGGAGCTTGCTGGAAGTCTGGTCCCCCCACCATAGAATCTCTTCCTAGTATGGTGTCCTTTTCCCTCTACCTGTCCTCACTGAAGGCCCTATCAATTGTGAAGCCGAACAGTGACAGGGAGCTGGAGCGGAGGGATGAAAAAGCCACATGCGGCTCCAGAGCTGCGTGTTGCTGACCCCTGAGTTAGATCATTTCCACTATCTGCCATAATTGTTGGCATGCATAAGCTGACTTATTGGATTCCGTTCAAAGACAGGCCATAAATAGCAATCCTGGGGTATTTGGACCCAAGAGGAAGTTCGGTATAGATCACACAGCGTTGTAACACTTGATAACATTCGCCTGGGAGTGAATTAGTTATTGGCAAATGCCATCTTCGATGCTGACCTGCCAATTTCCTTCTAATTCAATTAATAGGGAGGCTTTTTGAGGCGAGTTTCATCCACAGCCAGCAGTTACCGTTTAGCAGAAGGTAGAAACTAAAGTCAATTTAAACACCGGTTTTCAGAATTTTTCCCTGAATAAAATAACAACAGGTCTGGATATTATGAAGTAGTTAAAGGCACCGGGTTAAAAGTATGCAGTTGTAATCCATGTGTAACCAGCTCGCGACCTTGGGGCGGTCACTCTCTTTCAGCCCTAGAAAGGAGGCAAGGGGGAAAAACCCCATCTCTGAACATGTTGCCAAGAAAATTGTAGGGACTTGTGTAGGTAATTGCCAGGAATCGAAGTTAACTTGGAGACACACAGACGCCCACCCACACAGAGCAGAGAGACAGAGAGAAGGACAAATAGGAGAGAGAGGGGAGGAAGGAGGGAGGGAGGGAGGGAGGGAGGGAGAGGGAGATAAGAGCTAAATGAGAGAGAAGGAGGGAGAGAGCGATAAATAAGAGAGGGGGAGAGGGGGGGGGAGGTAGATAAATGAGAGAGGGAGGGAGAGAGATAAACGAGAGAGGGGGAGAGGGAGAGGGAGAGAGGGGGGAAGATGAGAGAGATGAGAGGAAGAAATGAGAGAGAGAGAGACAGGTGAGATGGACAGATAAGCTAGAGAGAAAGATGAGGCAGACAGACAGGAGAGATAGAGACAGATGAGATGGAGAGATGGGGGGAGAAAGAGAGATAGGAGAGATGGACAGATAGTGAGAAAGAGAGGAGAGAAATAGGAGAGAGGAAAAAACAGATGAGAGACAGAGATGGACTGAGTGGAGAGAGACAGGGAGAAAAAGAAAGAACAGAGAGATGAGAGAGATAAGAAAGATGGACAGATAGGGAGAGAGAGAAACAGAGATGAGACAGATAGGAGGGAAGGACAGAGAGGGAGAGAGAAAGAAAGAAAGAAAGAGAAAGAAAGAATCACATAGAAGCTAATAATACTGACGTCTCCTTTTGCTTTTCTTTCCTCTTCGAGATGACATGTTTGACCTCCCATTCCCGGATGACATGGACAATGACATTGGCATCCTGATGACTGGGAACCTTCACTCCTCTCCAAACTCTTCCCCTGTCCCCTCCCCTGGTTCTCCCGGAATTGGGGTAGGACCATCCTTTCAGCACAGCCGGGTAAGTACTCAGAATTTCCCTGTGCCACTTTATGAAGTGATGCGGTGGCCTAGAGGTGGAGCTCTCGCCTAACAATCGGGAGGGCTGTGAGTTCGATCTTAGGTTGAGGCAGATATTTCTCTCTCTGGGCAGAATGAGACTGAACAAAACTCCGCACTGGTGACAGGAAAGGGCATCCGGCCAGTAAAACACTTTGCTAGGCTCCATTCCGTTGGCCAGACTCCACCCCGCAAGGGATTATGGGGGTCTTTAAAAGATGATGATGACGACTCTGGCAGATTTATGTTTAGAGATATCCACTAGTTCCAGCTCCTGAAAAACTGATGGGTTCCCCCCACCCTTTGATAATTCACCCATTCGTGTGCCTCACAACAGTAAACACACACACACACACAGACACACACAGATTTCTGTACCACTCCAAAATGAGCATCTTGTAATCTATCACAATAAGATGAAAATCAGGCCAACGGTCCTCTAATTTCCCCTTTTCCCCCCCAGAATCATTGTAACTTTGAACAGTCATTAAAACGAAGACTGTCATAAATCGAGGACTACTTGCAGAGACCCCTGGTTATTTTTCCATTTTTAGTCCTGACCATTCTTGACAAATGCCTTGTTGACATTTACATGGCGATTCTGCACAAACTCTCGTTTCTGTTGTAACGAGACGAGTCATCAGGGAGTCAGTCAATGGACGTGACCTCTCTCTCTCTCTCTCTCTCTCTCTCTCTCTCTCTCTCTCTCTCTCTCTGTGTGTGTGTGTGTGTGTCTGTCTGTCTCCCTTTCTCTCTCCGTCTCTCCGCTTCTCTCTCTCTCTCCTTTCTCTCTCTCTCTCTGTCTCTCTCTCTCTGTCTCTGTCTCCCTTTCTCTCCCTCTCCATCTCTCCCTCCCTCTCTCTCCCTGTCTCTCTCTCTCTCTGTGTCTCTGTCTCCATTTCTCTGTGTGTGTGTGTGTGTGTGTGCGCGCGCGTGTGTGTGTCTGTCTGTCTCCCTTTCTCTCTCCATCTCTGTTTCTCTCTCTCTCTCTCTCTCTCTCCTTTCTCTCTCTCTCTCCTTTCTCTCTCTCTCTGTCTCTGTCTCCCTTTCTCTCCCTCTCCATCTCTCCCTCCCTCTCTCTCTCTGTCTCTCTCTCTGTCTCTCTCTGTCTCTCTCTCTCTGTGTCTCTGTCTCTGTGTCTCTGTCTCTGCCTCTGCCTCTGTCTCCATTTCTCTCTCTCTCTCTCTCTCTCTCTCAAATGCCTTCAGAGCCACTAGTTTAACCATTAACACCAGATTGGTAATTGAGGTGTAATTTTTGTTCGGAGCAAAGTAGCAGTGTGTGATCTTTTTCCCCCCCGGGGTCAAGGCACGGCCTCCCTTCGTCCGACTTCGTGGATTTTATAATTGATTGCTCCCATTGGCAAGCAACGGGTCGCCCCCTCTGGCCCCGCCGCTTGCGTGCTTTATTCAGGCAAGGCTGCCTTTGATGCTCTCCGGGCTCTCAAAGGAGTCGCTGCCGATCACAGGAAGAAAAGAAATCAGATCGAGCGGAGCTCTCTGCAAGAGTTCTCCAATGTGGGGGTTCTTGACGCTCTCCGAAGCTTGGTGGTTTTCCTGAGACGTTTCATTACCCGACTAGATAGCATCATCAGTGCTCAGAGCAGGAACTGATGCTGTTCCCCAGTTTGATGAAACCTCTGCAAGAAAACCACCAATCTCAGAGAGCACCAAAGACCCCGGTCTCTTTCTCTTCCTCCTCCTCTTCCTCCTCCCACTCCTCCTCCTCTTCCTACCCCTACTCCTTTGGCACTGATGCTGTTCCTTAGTTGAGTTATGAGATGTCTGCAAGAAAATCTTCAAGCTCAGAGAGCACCAAGGACCCCAGTCTCCTCCTCCCCCTCCTCCTGGCATTGATGCTGTTGCCTAGTTGGGTAATGAAATGTCTGCAAACCAACAAGCAAGCTCAGACAGCAGCAAGGACCTCTCATTTCAATCCTGACTTACAAATATTCTCTTCTATTGGCTTTGTTTTTAAACAAAAATTAATTCGCAGTTGTGTAAATAAAGGAGATTCGGCCGGAATTAAGACTTTGCTTCATGCTTTCTAAGGAAGCCTAGGTCAGAACAGCATGCTCCAGACACTGACCTGTATTGCCCTTCTCACCTTGATTTTTTTTCAGAGCCAAGGGGAGCGACTCCTTTCCCGGGAAGCCCCCGAAGAACTGAAGCAGCAGCCCCTCGCCCTGGGTTACTTCGTTTCCACTGCCAAAGCCGAAAACCTCCCTCAGTGGTTCTGGTCCTCCTGTCCTCAGGCTCAGAACCAGTGTCCCCTCTTTCTCAAGGTAGGTTTCACTATTACTCAGAAGGGGGGAGACACCAGGCTGCCCTAGTTTGGAGGGTTACAGAAGGATGGGAGTTGCTTAATCACTTGTCATGCCCCTATCGGAGCCTGAATCTGCAGAGGAGCCTGAACTGGAACTGACAGAGGTCGATTGAAGGGGTGGCTTTCTTGGCTTCAGAGGAATGTGGGGAGGAGCAGGCTGCGGCAGGCCAGGGCCTTTCAGGATTGGGACATCTTGTAGGCAGGGAGGAACAGGTAGGATGACCAAGAGAGGCTAAGAGGTGAACATGAGAGACAGAGCTCAGGCGATGAGCAAGGACTGCCCCCCTCCTGATCCTCAAACATGAAGAGTGGAGAGAAGGTGGGAACGCCGCAGGCTGACCCGACAACTCTGGAGGAGAGTGCCCCGTCCCTCTTCACAAGGCACACCTGGGGACTGAGATTCAAGGAGACGTTGTGGGGAGGGGCATTTGTTGGGAACCAACACTAAATTGGTACGGTTTGGTGTGCCGGTACAGACATTTTGGAGTTTGCAGGACTGCTTACTTCTTCCTTACTTGTGAACTCAGTGCCTTCTTCCTGACTTCGTGAACTCATTACTTTATTCCTGACTTTGTGCATTACATTCTGTCTTCCACTTCCTGACAGGCATCCCTGCATCATCACATCTCTGTAGCGCAGACAGATGAACTCCTTCCTGTCCGGACTTCCCAGAGAGTTCCCCACCCCTTGGACTCCAAAACCACATCAGATGTCCTAAGGTAATTGACCTTCTGGTTCTGTGTCAGTCATAATGCAAGGAATGCATAATGCAGATCGGCGACAGGAAGGGCATCTGGCCATTAAAACACTCTGCTAGGCTCCATTCCGTTGCCCAGGCTCTCCCCCCACCCCCGCAAGGGATTATGGGGTCATGAAATGAAGATGATTTTCAGACAGAACAGCCTTGATTGAGATGATGCCCACTTGATCTTTGAAAAGTGGATCTCTCACGGTGAACCTCCGGATCAGAGAAAACCCTTCCGTCAGTTTTTCTCTTCTCTCTCCCTCTCTCTCGCTGCAGGTTCGTCCTGGAACAATACAACGCATTGTCATGGCTGACTTGTAATCCGGCGACCCAGGATCGCGGCTCTTGCCTTCCCGTTCACTTTGTGGTGCTCACCCAGCTCTACAACGCCATCATGAACATCCTCTAATAGCGGGAGACGGGGACAAGGCAAACTTTTCTCTTTCCGCTCGAAGAAGATTGGCCCCGCCTGGCCTGCAAAGAGCTCAGATCCCGGTCTGGAGAAGCCGGAGCCGTGCTCCCAATTTTCTCAAGAAAGCAGGAGAAACGTCCTTCAGGGTGTATCGGAGTCTACCAAAATGGGAACCTCTCGGGCCCCTTCCGAGCAAGGGTTTTCAGGCAGCACCAGATGTATTACAACTTTTAAGGCAGTGTTAAATTTTGGCTGGCTTGAACTCCCTTTACAGAACTATTGGACCACGGTGAAGACAATACGTCTTTCATTTCATTCTTTTTTTTTTTCTTCTTCCTCCTCCTCCGTTCTTTTCTCCTTTTTTTTTTTTTTTCTTTTCGGTGCACGGATCTCTGCCGAAGAAGAGCAAAAAACAAAACAAAACACCAACGTTGTGATGACCAGTTTGGGGTGGCCCCGAAGCTTCTGGCATTTTCCTTGGAAACCATCGGCATCCGCGGGGCTGCGACGAAGAATCGATTCTACTAATCGAAAAAATATATGGGATTTTTTTTTTATTATTTTTATTTTTTTTGGTGTACCTGGAGAACTCCTTGACAGAATGGATTGGGATGAATGAATGAATGCGGGGGTGGGGTTTTTTTACACTCCCCTCCCCGCCCCCCCATCCATGTAGATACGAATGGTCTGGAGACACGCTAATGTTTGTCCAGTTTTTATTGTTTTATTTTAATTTATTTATAGGGGCTGTTAAATTATAGAGGACCAGGTACAGCACGCGATCCGATTCCCATCTCACCGAGCAGTGGGGTTATTTTTTTATATATATATTTTTTTGGCATACCTCTCGCTTTTTAGCCTAGAAAATGGGTTGCGGGGGCGGGGGGGGGGTGTCTGGAGCGTGATGGAGCAGGGAAACAGTTCAAAGGAGCCATTGAGGAAGAACTCAAAAGAGTCACATTTTTTAAAAAAAAGAAAAGAAAAGAAAAAAGAAAAATTTGGGAGGGAGAGAGGGGGGTGAACCCACTGAGTTGAGGAGGAGGCCTGCTGAGAATTTTTTTCCCCCTTTTTTTAAAAAAAGTCAATCCGATTAACGACATCTCATGCAAAATAGCCAAGACCATTTAAAAAATAATGGAAAACACAATGAAAAAAAAAGCCGCCTCCGATCTGACAGCAATCCAGATGCGTTGGGGAAATCATCACCTCGTCCACCCCGGAGCCATCGGCTGTGGGATTGTGCGAGGGCAAGGGCTGGGAATCATGGGAGGTGTAGTTCAACATGGCTGGAAGGGACATAAATGGGCTGCTTCGAGTGTGAGAACCCCCTCCCCAAAGGGAGGGGGGGAGGCGGGAGGAAAAACGATTGAAAGGAAAGTTTAAGGAGGTGTTTTGAATAGAACAATAATAGGGTTGGAAGGGACATTGGAGGTCATCTAGTCCAACCTCCTGCTTCCGGACCAATAGCTGTCCAGTCTCTTCTTAAAATCTTTGCGGTTTGATCAATGTGGATTTTTTTTCTTCCCTTTAGCGTCCCACATTCGGATGCACCCAAGTTTTCAAAATGATGATGTGCATATTTTCCACTCCACCCTCCAAAATCCAAAAATCTCCCTCCAAAATCTCCGTAAGGAGAATTCCCACCCCCCCCCCAAAAGCTACTTCATTACATTAATATGGAAAATTAAAAAAAACAAAACAAAACCACCGTGGGGGAGGGGGGGAGCATAAGCCTGACTTATTTAAAATGTGGCGTCAGGATTTGATTTTGTTTGTTTGTTTGTTCGTTTTTTTTTAAAAAAAAGCTTAAAGCCATGAAATTGTTTGAATCAAAAAGGGGGGGGGGTGTGATCTCCAAACTTAGCAACTTGAAGGCTGGTGGACTTCAACTCCCAGAAGTCCTCAGCCTGGCCTTGTGGACTTCCACACTCCCGTGCTGACTTGAGGAATTCTGGGAGTTGAAGTCCACAAGCCTTAAAAAAAAAGCTGCCCACCTCTGATTTGAATAACTCCTGGGATTGGAGGCATCTAAATGGGGGCGTTCCCATTTCTAAGCGTGTGACAGGCCAAGGCTGCTTTAAAGGGGGGGGGGAAGGGTGAAAGAGGGCGGGACTTTTGGTCGTCACGGCCACCCTTAAAGGACCCTCGCATTTTTGAAGTTCTTCCAAATGTCTTCTCTTCTGCTTAAAACGAAAAAAGAAAAAAAAAAGAAAAGAAAAAAGAGAGAGAGAGAGAGAGAGAGAGAGAGAATTTCTATGAATTTAAATATTTTTCTTGAAACGATGATGTAATGTTTAAATCAGATTTATTATAATTATTATTATTATTATTATAATTATTATTAAAAAAAAGTAATCCCATGAACGGTGGGAAAGGATAGGTCAAAAGACCCTGTAAATGGATCGCTCTTATTATTCTCTGCTCCAGGCCGCCCAACTGGAGGAGTTTTGCAATGTACAGGAGGGGGTGTGTGGGGGGGGGGAATTCAGATATATGGAAAAACCATTTGTATCTAATGTATACAGTGTAAAATGGATTTTAAAAAGAAAATATTACATTGCTATTTTTTCTTAAATCGGAAAGGAAAATTCTCAAGGCCTTTTGAAGCGCATTAAAAGATGAAGATTGTAAACTTGTATACAAAAACAAAAACAAAAAAATTCTCGGTGAGGAAAAACGATGTAAAGTTACCTTTTAACACGGGGGTTATTTGTTCCCAAGATTCGCCTGAATTTTGGATTATAGTTGGGTTGACTTCTTTTTAAACGGGCTTTTTTGTTTTTTAATTAAGGGGTGATTTCTCTCTCTGCCCCCCCCCACCTCCCCAGAGATCCAATTCTAATGCAAACATTAAAAAAAAAAAACAACCATGAACCCCATCATCCATAAATATTGGGAAAGGGGTTAATAAGGAGTAGTTTTCATCTGATGTTGTTTTTATTTAATTTTTTTTTAAGTTAAGAGAAACTGGTAACATATTTATACATTTTTGTGCAAAATAAATGAATGGCAATAGATTTTAAAAGAAAAAAGAAAAAAAATCTTACGTACCTTCAGTGTGAAAAAAAAAAAAATCCTGTATATTTCCCTTTAAATATGCATTATTTTACTTGTGGGTTTTTTACTGAATTAATCTGAAATGTACAAGCCCTGGATTTCCTACAGAGTGAAGAAATTATTTTATTTTTTTTAATTTCTAATTTTAGAAATCATACAGAAATCAGAATGCGTACAGTCTGAGCAAAAATGGGGTGGGTTTGGGGGTAGGGGCACGGTTGTCCAGCATGCTTGTATGTATATTTCCGAACCTTTTTTTAAATGTAAAGGCTGTACATTTCTTGGGAGAGTTTGATTTTGCGTTCTTTTCCTTGAGCATTTTGCAGTGACCCTCTTTTTATATATAGCCAATTTGAAACAAAACAAAACAAAACAGAAGAACTATATGAAGTTCATTTTAAATCTTAACAGTATATCGCTGGTACAATACACTAAAAAAAAAAAAAGAGAGAGAGACTTTGATAAAAAGAAGAACCAATAATAATAAAAAAACCCTCCATTTTAAATGTCATTCATATATACCTTGTGGATGAGAGCTATATACTTTTACACACTTTTTTAGATGAATAAATTATTGAATTACTGAAACTTGTGTGGGTTTCCAGATCAGTTGACTTTACTGATTTTTACCAGTTGCAAAGATAAAACTCTGGTTAACAGCAAGAATTTGTCTGTTTCTCAAACCGTGGGGATCCTGAAGTTGCACTAAATCTGTTTCGAAGCCATTTGGGACCATATGTCTGGGAGATTCTTTCCAAACTCAATGTCTCCATTAATGTAATAGCAGCAGCAGCAGATGCGGTGATGGAGAGAAAATAGATTTTATTGTTGTTGCTCGGGACACGAGGAACAAATTCTAGATTTGGCCACTTGCCATGGATGACAGAATCATAGAGCTAGAAGCAGTGGTGAAATCCAATTTTTTTTTTTTACTACCAGTACTGTGGGTGTGGTTTGGTGGTGGGCATGGCAGGGAAAGGATACTGCAAAATCTCCATTCCCTCCACACTCTTGGAAGAAGGATATTGCAAAATCTCCATTCCCTCCCCACTCCTGGGGAAAGGATATTGCAAAATCCCCATTCCCTCTCCACTCCTGGGGAAAGGATATTGCAAAATCTCCATTCCCTCCCCACTCTGGGGCCAGCCAGAGGTGGTATTTGCCCGTTCTTCGAACTGCTCAGAATTTCTGCTACCGGTTCTCCAGAACCTGCTGGATTTCACCCCTGGCTAGAAGGACCTTTGAAGTCTTCTAGCCCCACCATGTTTTGCCCCAGCTATGGACCCCAAAGAACGTAGCACACACAAAGTGCAAACCTTAGTTTACTGAAATAAAATTAGCTTTTTTTTTTTACAAACAAAGGCTGTTCATTAGCTTTCTTAACAGCCTGCAAGAATCCAAAGAATAAATAATCTTAATCTTACTATGGTTGGCAGAGAGCCCAGAAGCAATTTGCAAATAACTGAGATCAAGGCACGAAGGAGAGTGAACGAAGTTGTTCCCTGCAAATTGCTTCAGTCGGCGTTCCTCCTTAAATAGGCTAAAGGAGTGGCTAATTAACCCCCAAGCCTTACTCTCTCGAGACCTCCTCCTGAGGAGCCACTCCTGTCTTTGGCACGCCCGTGCATCGAGAAGAGGCTCCTCCTCTTCTTCCTCTTCACTTACGGAAACTTCTGGAGGTTCTGAAGGCCCTGGCTGAATCCCCGCCTCTGGCACCACCTCTTCTCCAGCCTCCTCACTGTCCGACTCGAGTGCCAGCTGCACAGGCTGCTGGTCCAACACCACACCAGCCTCCTCGTTGTCCAAATCAGCCACCAGCCACACAGGCCGCGTACGGGCCACAACACACCCTTTGCTAAGGCAGCTAACCTTATACCATCCTGGCGAAATGGTTATCCAGTCTATTTTGGAAAGCCTCCAGTGATGGATCACTTACAACTTCAGGAAACACGCTGTTCCATCGACCGATTGTTCTCCCTGTCAAGAAATTTCTCCTAGGTTGCATCTCTTTTAACAAGCTTCCACCCACTACTTCCTGACGTGCTCTCTGGTCCTTTGGAGAATAGTTTGACTCCCTCTTCTCCGTCACAGCCCCTCAAATATTGGAAGATAGTTATCATGTGTTCATCCCCCTTCCAATCCTTCTCTTCCATAAGCTGGACACACCTAGCTCCCTCCATTACTGTATTTGTCATACGCTTCAGCCTAATGACATTCAACCCTATTCCAGAAAACGTTCCTTTCTCCACCCCAGTATCTCAAAAACTTCCTCCCGAGCATTGTATTCCATGAATGTTATTTTCTCCCGAAATCGGTAGATCCTCATTTTGGAGTTCACAGAGAATTCCAAGGCTCTTGTAAATCCTCCTTTTTAAGGCATCGGATGAAATGATCCTCAGGGGAAAAAAACTCGGGCTTATGGCATTTTCTGGCAGGACGTTGGAGTTGGCTACATTAGTCGGTCAGGAAAGAATCCATAAAACCATGCAAAAATGGGATTTGATCGGTTCATTAAGACATTAATGCAGGAAAGAGACTGACGTGGAAAGCAGATTCAAAGGCAAAACATTTTGAAGCTATAAAAAAAGCAGAGCAGAGATCAAATCTTTCCCGTTTACTGTCTTAAGTTCCTTCCTTCCTTCCTTCCTTCCTTCCTTCCTTCCTTCCTTCCTTCCTTCCTTCCTTCCTTCCTTCCTTCCTTCCTTCCTTCCTTCCTTCCCTCTCCTCCCCTCTCCTCCCCTCCTCCCTCTCCTCTCCTCTTTTGTCCCTAAAAAAATGGTGACAGGAATGATTTTACCATTCTCTTATTCACTGTCTACAGTGATCAATATCAGTTCTTTCTGTGTGGATTTGCCAAACATTTTCTCCTACGGGAGGCAAAAGCTGTCAGGTCACACCATGCAAGAAAGGTTGCCACGCCTTTTGAAATAATACAAATGGCTTCTTGACCGATATTATTATTATTATTATTATTATTATTATTATTATTATTATTATTATTATTATTATTATTATTATTATTATTATTATTATTATTATTATTATTATTATTATTATTATTATGATGCCAGGGATTACCAAAAACAGTTTCCAAGAGAACGATATCATACTTCAGATTTGATTCCAAGGAATGCATTTCTCTGCAACGTCTTAAAGCAGCTGCATCTTTTTCTGGATTGCAACCATAAGAATCTCAGGAAGCAACTTCTTTGAAGAATTGCAAACGGAGGCTGCAGCCATATTGCCTAAACACGCTATAGCTCTTTCTCCAGATTATTTCCGAAGCGCTTTCCAGTCATAGATCTTGACTGATGGAAGTTCCACCGACAGTCCATCCTGTGAGAATTTAGTACAAAAAATTCCTTTCAGTCACAATTCCAAATTATCCATCTTTTATAGGGAATCTGCCTACACACCACACAATCAGCCACATTCTGGGCTGTTTGAATCCTGGCCTTGGAGCTTAAGAAGGTTGGTTTATGATTTTTTCAATGGGTTGTTCCAGTCCAGCCAATTTAATAAAATGTGACTTATTAAATACAGTACACTGAATTAAACATAGGACTGCTTTCTATTCCCTGCTGGGATTCTTCTTTCTGATTTGTGTGGCCCAAAGGATGTTCACTTAACCCTTCTGTATATCTGAAAAGGTAAAAGTTCCTCTCACACATATGTGCTAGTCGTTCCTGACTCTAGGGGGCGGTGCTCATCTCCGTTTCAAAGCCGAAGAGCCAGCACTGTCCGAAGACGTCTCTGTGGTCATGTGGCCGGCATGACTCAACGCCAAAGGCGCACGGAACGCTCTTCCCTTCCCACCAAAGGTGGTCCCTATTTTTCTACTTGCGTTTTTTACGTGCTTTCGAACTGCTAGGTTGGCAGAAGCTGGGACAAGTCATGGGAGCTCACACCGTCACGCAGCACTCAAACGCTGAACTGCCAATCTTTCAACCTGTATATCCTGCTTCATGGAAAAAGTCCAAAGTGATTTACAAGCAAAGTAGTTTTTGATATACGAATACAGAAACAATTTTGTTTTGAAACCATACTGAGGCTCTGTGAAAGCAATGGACGAGAATCCCCAATGTATCAAAAGACATTGTTTTGCCACCTCTCCATTTGCTCTTCCAGTGCTCTCAATTAAATCCCAAATTACTTTTTAATTTTTCTGCATAAGTTTTGGGGAAGGAGGGAACGGCCACCAGGAATTAAATCTGCAACGGGGAGACAGAAGGAGACTGTTCACTTTTTATGACTTCCCAATAAAAATGCTCTCACTGGCAGCTTTTTCTCTTAAGTCCTTCCTGACCAACTGCAGCCACTTGTATCATGTTGTTTCGCTCTGAACGTTATTGTAAAAGTTACTTCCAGAGTACCGAAGATATCCATCTTAGAACCTGAATTCAAAGCCAGCCAGACTCCTATTACTGCAGTAAACTTAAGAGTTTCCTCATATTGTCGTTATTTAAACTGGGGATCCAAATGCAGAAGCTACATTAGAAATCTGCTGATAAGGAATGGCTTAGTAAAATGTTTAAGATACCGCAAGCTCAAGATGACACCGTCTCCTGCATTAACCTGGAAATAAGTTCTCTTACTTAGGAGAGTGGATTTTACTATCAGAGAAAGATGTCCCAAAAAAGTTTTTTTTTTCAAAAGGCAACGGGTATTTGTTTTTCCTTGAAGACGTTTTGCTTCTCATCCGAGAAGCTTCTTCGATTCTGACTCAGAATGCCTACAAGAAAACCTCCAAGCTCATAGAGAATCAGAGGACTCCTCCTCCTCCTCCTCCTCCTCCTCCTCTTCCTCCTCCTCCTCCTCTTCCTCCTCCTCCTCTTCTTCTTCCTTTTCCTCCTCCTCTTCCTCCTCCTCCCCCTCTTCTGCTTCTGCTTCCTCCTCCTCCTCCTCCTCCTTCTCCTTCTCCTTCTCCTTCTCCTTCTCCTTCTCCTTCTCCTTCTCCTTCTCCTTCTTCCTCCTCCTCCTCCTCCTCCTCTTCTGCTTCTGCTGCTTCTTCCTCCTCCTCCTCTTCCTCCTCCTCCACTCCTCCTCCCCCCTTCTTCTTCTTCTTCTTCTTCTTCTTCTTCTTCTTCTTCTTCTTCTTCTTCTTCTTCTTCTTCTTCCTCCTCCTCCTCCTCCTCCTCCTCCTCCTCCTCCTCCTCCGCCTCCGCCTCCGCTTCTGCTTCTTCCTCCTCCTCCTCCTCTCTTCTAGTACTGATGATGTTGCCTAAACTCACAGAGCACCAAGGACCCCACAGTCCTCCTTCTCCTCCAGCACAACACACCAAGCTTTGTCATTTCATCCTGCAAAGGTCAGCCCCCTACCAGATGCAGGCCTGGCTAGTTAATGGACCCACTGGGTAATCAGTTACAATCTGTAATAATCTCATTAGCGCCTGGGGAAAGGCAGAGGGGAGGGGAGAAATTGGCCCAAGGAAATTGAGGAACGGACGGCTGGTAAAAGTGAAATTTCGTCCAGGGTCATGGATCACGCTAAGTGGCAGCAGGATGGCCTTATGCTAGGTACGATCGCTGGTTAATCATGAATGGGGAGGGTGGGGTGTGAACTTGGTCGGGAGGCCAGTTTTGCCCTGGAAAAACAGCTACGGTGGTCTCCCAGCAGAAAGCTCTTGGAACTTCTGCCAGAAGAGAATATTTATTTGGGGGGTGGGGAGGTGGGTAACTGGCTTGTGATTTTTGAAAGAGTATATTAAACATACAACCCGCTGTGTTCAGAGTGAGTGGGGGGAGAAGAGAAGGGATTAATTAATAATTACATATAATTATTTGAGTAATTACAAGGCATTAAGCTTGACTTAAGGGAGGCTTATCTTACTGACGTTCTAATAGAATTCTCTTCCTCTTCCTCTTCTCTTCCTGTTTCTATTCTATTCTATTCTATTCTATTCTATTCTATTCTATTCTATTCTATTCTATTCTATTCTATTCTATTCTATTCTATTCTATTCTATTCTATTCTATTCTATTCTACTCTACTCTACTCTACTCTACTCTACTCTACTCTACTCTACTCTACTCTATTCCCCTGGTGGTACAGTGGTTTGAATGCAAGATTGCAGGCAAACTCTGCCCACTGCCAGGAATTTGATCCTGACCAGCTCAAAGTTGAGTCAGCCTTTCATCCTTCCGAGGTCAGTAAAAGGAGGACCCAGATTGTTGGGGGGCAAGAGGCTGACTCTGTAAACCACTTAGAGAGGGCTGTAAAGCACTGTGAAGCGGGATATAAGTCTAAGTACTGTTGCTATAACTTTTCCTTCCTTCCTTCCTTCCTTCCTTCCTTCCTTCCTTCCTTCCTTCCTTCCTTCCTTCCTTCCTTCCTTCCTTCCTTCCTTCCTTCCTTCCTTCCTTCCTTCCATGGTGCGCAGTAGTTAGAAAGCAATATTGCAGGTTAACTCTGCCAACTGCCAGCAGTTCGATTCTCACCAGCTCAAGGCTGACTCAGCCTTTCATCCTTCCAAGGTAAAATGAGGACCCAGGTTGTTGGGGGCAAGAGGCTGACTCTGTAAGCAGCTTAGAGAGGGCTGTAAAGCACTGTGAAGCACTATATAAGTCTAAATGCTATCGCTGTTGTTATTTCTGGATTCTGTCCATTAGCCCTGCTCCCGGGAAACACCCAATCAATGCATGCCAACTCACCTGGCTGGGCTTGTGAATGAGCCCAAGGCTTTTCTTGTTACGGAGAATGACTAGAATGCTACCGACACGCAAATATGTCCTAAGTGGCCACTTATATCACAAGCTGCTTATCTGTAATAGCTTCTTTTGTAGCTTCGCAGCTTGGCTTTTTAGGCCCCCTCTACAAAAAAATCGTTGCTTAATCCATCATGGAGCATTTCCTGCTTCTAGGACAATGGACTCCCCACCTCTGGGTCTGTCAGCAAAGCCAGGAAAGTGGCTTTTAGCAACAGCAACAAAAAGGAGAATTCTGTGATAGAGAAAGACATCAAGTTTCTGCACAAAGTGAATGGATGCAGCTTACCGTATTTTTTAAGTGATGGAGAACCTCAGGGCATAAACCAGATTGTTTGAACGACTGTCTTTCCCCAGTCATATATGCTTCACCCACCAGAGTTTGGAGAACAGAATAGAATAGGACAGAGAAAAAGAATGGAAAAGAACAGGATGGGATGGGATGGGATGAGATGGGATAGAACAGAACAGAACAGAACAGAATGAGGAGAAGGAAAAGAAGGAGAAGGAGAAAGAGAAGGAGGGAAAGAAGAGGGAGTAGGAGAAGAAAGAGAAGTAGAAGCAAAAGGAATGGAATGGAATGGAATGGAATGGAATGGAATGGAATGGAATGGAATGGAATAGAATAGGAGTAGAGTAGAGTAGAGTAGAGTAGAGTAGAGTAGAGTAGAGTAGAGTAGAGTAGAGTAGAGTAGAATAGGAATAGGAATAGGAATAGGAATAGAAATAGAAATAGAAATAGAAATAGAAATAGAAATAGAAATAGAAATAGAAATAGAATATGGAATGGAATGGAATGGAATGGAATGGAATGGAATGGAATGGAATAGAATAGAATAGAATAGAATAGAATAGAATAGAATAGAATAGAATAGAATAGAATAGAATAGAATAGAATAGAATAGAATAGAATAGGAAGAGGAGGATAGAAGGAGAATGGAATGGAATGGAGTGAATAGAATAGAATAGAACAGAACAGAAAATGAAGAGAACAGAACAGAACAGAACATGGAATGGAATAGGAGTAGAGTAAAGTAGAGTAGAGTAGAGTAGAGTAGAGTAGAGTAGAGTAGAGTAGAGTAGAGTAGAGTAGAGTAGAGTAGAGTAGAGTAGAGTAGAACAGAACAGAACAGAACAGAACAGAACAGAACAGAATAGAATAGAATAGAATAGAATAGGAGAAGGATTAATAAAATTGTTCCCATTAAGTTTACCATCCTGTTTGTGCCTAAACCAGAAGTCTAACTGAAATCAGAGCTATGCCAAGACAAGAAGTCCTTATCTAAATGGATGGGATTTCTGTGTAGACCAACTGTGACCATCCTTGCTTTCCACCTTGGATGGAAAGTGATTGGTGAAGATGAAAACCCAAGAGCATTTTTTCAAGAAATTAATGGAGCTGATGGATGGACTTCATCTCCCAGAATTTCCTAGCTGGGGCTTCAAGTCCACTCATCTCAAAGTCACCAAAGGTTGAAAACCACTACCTCTAATCATTTGAAGAGTTGGAGAGTTTCTCCTTATGTCCAGCAGATGTCCCCACAGGCTAATGCTACGACGAAGCCTCAACTGGTGAGGAGCCAGCCAAGAGCAGGATGGACAGTTTGCATTTAATGGTAAGGTAAAGGTTCCCCTCGCACATATGTGCTAGTCCAGTGATGGTTTAACCTTTTTGATGTCGAGTGCTGAGACTCTAGGAGAGGCTCTGGAGGCTGGGGACAGCAAAAAACGTCACTTCCTGTCCAACTGGGAGTTGGAAAATAGGCTGTTTCAGACCTCTGGAGGGCCTTCGAGTGGGTGGGGAAGGCTGTTTTCACCCTCCCCAGATGCATAGAGAGGATTTGAAGCCAGGTGAGAAAGAAAAACAGGCCTTCCCCACCCCCCAGCCTCTCCGGAGGCAGGAAACAACCTGTTTCCCTACTTCTGGTGGGCCCAGAAGGCCTGAAAATCAGCTGGCCGGCACACGCATGCGCGCCAGAGCTCAGCTGGCATGCCCACTGACATGGCTACACATGCCACTTGCGGCATGCATGCCATGGGTTCGCCATCACGGCCCTAGGCTCAAGCCCGTGTTATCTAACCATTGTCTTGGTAGCGCATCTTCCTTCTGTCCTTCAAGGCGATTCCCCGTGTCTTCTACGGTTTAGAACCTGCAATATTTAGTCTCCAGAATAACAAGAGTTGGAAGGGATCTTGGAGGTCTTCTAGTCCAACCCTCTGCCTATGGCAGGAGACCATTATATCATGTTAGATTAACGGCTGCCCAATCTCCTCTTAAAAACTTCCACTGATGGAGCCCTCACAATTTATGGAAGTAATCTGTCCCACTGATTAACAATTCTCATTGTCGGGGAATTCGTTCTTTAATTCTAGGTTGGATTTCTCTTTTTGTTAACCTTCCATCCATTTTTTCTTGCCCTGCCCTCAGGTGCTTTGGAGAATAGGCTGACCCTCCCGCCCTCTTCTGTCTTTCAAAGCAATTTCCTCTGTTTTCTTACAGTTTAGGAACCTGCAATATTTAATGTCCAAAATAACAAGAGTTGGAACGGATCTTGGAGGTCTTCTTTTCCTACCCCTTAGATAATGAAACACTGCTATCATGTCCCCTACTGTTCTGCCCCAGCTCTGGATTCCCAAGGATTGTGACACACACCAACGGTCTTAATTCAAATTTACAACGTACCAAGAATAAAGTCCGGCAAAGGTTGGCAACCAGCCCAGAAAACAAGATATGATAAGACACTCACTCTCCGAAATGCTCTGTAATAATTACACATTGTTTCCAGCAAGAAATTACTAACTGCGTGCGACTTAAATAGGCTAAGGGAGTGGCCAATTATCCTCAAACCTTACTCTCGAAGAGACCTCCTCCTCCTGAGTAGCCACTCCTGCCTTTTGGCAGCCCTGCGTGCTCGAGCATTGAGGAGAGGCTCTTCCACCTCGCTCTCTCCACTTGAAGGAGCCTCTGGAGGTTCTGAAGGCCCAGGCTGAGTCTCTGCCTCTGGCACCACATCCTCTTCAGCCTCCTTGCTGTCTGATGCGAACGCCGGCTGCACAAGCCAATACCCCACACCAGCCAACAGTGGATCACCCAACGGAGAGCCATAGAAGAGGGCCCAAAGAGCCACATGCGGGTCTGGAGCCACAGGTTGCTGACACCCAGACTAGACATTCCCAGTTCCTGCAACCATTTATCGTACATTTTATCCTCCAGTCCCTTAATCATCTTTGTTGCTCTTCTCTACACCCTTTCCAGAGTCTCAACATCTTTCTTCGTACCGCTGCCCTCTGAGGTGGCGCTTAGAATCAAAGCAATTTTCTAAGACCCAAAAACTAGAGACCTCCCCCCACCCCCCATTAAAAACCTAGCAGATTATCCAAAAGTTGCTTGCTTCCTCCGTAGGACTTCAGAAAGTAAGAGGAACTTGTAAAAGGGTAGAAAGTGGCTGTTGGCTCAGAAGAGAGCAGTAGCTCTCACAAAACCATTTGCCGCTAATGGCTCTGCTACCTGCACAGAGCAGGAACCGAGCCGTGGGCGATTCCCATAAGTTAGTGCTTTCTCCCAGTTTGTTAATATTCATCACTAATGTATTGATTTGGATATATACAAATTGTACATTAAAGAGTGCCTTGTCAAGCACTTAAGGGAGGGGGCCTTTTGCCTTGGATTTGAAATTGCAATAATAAGTCCTGTAAAAAATAGCCAACACTAATGCAAAATAAAAAATAAAAAAAAATGCATTGCTTAGCAATTAAAGACCAGCTCTCGAGTTCACTTGTCAGCAACCTGGGCAAGACGTGGTGCCCTTGAATTTAGCCTCAGGGATGAGAAGAACACAGAACACAGAAGACAGCTATCACCCTTAGACCTTCTCTTCGTTGGACTAAGAACAGGTGTGTCGAACTCAAGCCAGATCCGACCCGCGGGATTTTGATACAATTTTGATACGAATAGACATATTATTATACTCATAGTTATAACATTTCATTTTCCTTGTTTCATATTGTTTAAACATACCTAATACTACCGCCCTTCAATTTCTAAACCTCCCTTCCAGGAGTTTTAGAAATCCAGCATGTTCTAACAGATTCTGCAGAACTGGTAGCGGAATTTTTGAGCAGTTTGGGGAACCGGTAGCGGAAATTTTGCGTAGTTCGGAGAACCGGCAAACACCACTTCTGGCTGGCCCCAGGGTGGGGTGAGAATAGGGATTTTGCAATATCCTTCCCCTGGAGTGGGGTAGGAACGGAGATTTTGCAGTATCCTTCCCCTGCCATGCCCACCAAGCCACGCCCCACCAAGCCACACCACACCCACCAAGCCACGCCCACAGAACCGGTAGTAAAAAAAATTGGATTTCACCACTGCCTCTCTCCTATTATTACATAAACCTTGTTATATTAATATATATACTATTTGTTATATTAATATATATACTATTATTCCCTTCTCATTTCTATCTCTATTTTAATTTTTTTTCCCACGTCACCGTAATATTCAAAGAAGTTTCTTTTCTATCTTCCATCTTTCACCTGCTTTGTTATTCATATTTCCCTTATTTACCCTGTTTCCCCAAAAATAAGATACCCCGATAATAAGTCCAATCGGGCTTTTGAGCACATGCGCTAAAATAAGCCTCCGCCCTGAAAATAAGCCCTCCCCCAAAATATTTAAATGCAGAGCTGGAAATCAGGTAGTATGGCAAGAGGAGCCCCATTTTGCTCCACGCACCGCAAAATGGAAGAGCCCTGGTGGCTCAGCAGACTAAAGCATTGTGATTAACACCAGCTGTCTGCAATTACTGTAAGTTCAAATCTCACCAGGCTCAAGGTTGACTCAGCCTTCCACCCTTTCTAAGGTAGGTAAAATGAGGACCCAGTTTGTGGGGGCAATAAGCTGACTTTGTATAAAAATATACAAAAGTATGAAGGCTATTACTTAACGCATTGTAAGCCGCCCTGAGTCTCCGGAGAAGGGTGGCATATAAATCAAATTTAAAAAAAAAAGACCTCCCTGAAAATAAGGCCAAGCGCTTATTTTGGGGTTCAAAAAAATATAAGACAGGGTCTTTTTTTCGGAGAAACATGGTAGCTCTTCACATCTATTTATATTAAAGTTTCATCCTTTATTCTTTCATTGTTCAGTGTTTCAATGTATACTTCTAATACCAATCACAATCATTTAAACATTAATCTATTCATGTTCTTTCCAATCACCCAATCCGTGTGATTCTACTATTAATACATAGGCTTACATTAAAATATATTCTTTCATTAACTGATCGCCCATTGTTTAATTTTATTAATCAAAATTAATTTTTAAATTTTATTTACTTTGCGATGGTCGTTGAGCGAACCAGTACAAGCGGGAAGTGAATCATATGATGGTTAAGCAAATCTGGCTTCCTCCATTCCGACTTTGCTTGTCAGAAGCCAGCTGAGAAGGTCCTGATTGATTGATTGATTGATTGGTTGATTGATTGATTAAACTGATTAGCCCTTGGGCCATAGCGAAGTGCAGACTTCCAGAAACAAGTCATTAAAATTTGATAAAAGCCATTTAAAGTGAAATTGGCATAAAGTACGATTTAAAATGAAATCGGAATAAAATACAATAATTTAAGATATAGGTAAAATATGATAAAATTATATGTCGGTGTCACCCCTACAATCTACCCCCAAATCATTCCCGCATATGCCAATCTCAACCAAACCATTCTGCTTAACTACTGTGCTGTGTTAAATGCAATTTTCAGATTCTGGCCGCATGTAAGGTAAGTTGTTTTGTAAGGTAAGTTGTTTTGATATGGGGATCCCATTGGGTCCTTTGTTTTGGTATATAGACCTTGGCACCTGCCTCTCACTCCCTTATACAGGCAACAATCAAATAGGATGTGAACAAATGATGATCATGGAACCCCAGCATACTATAACCTGTTGTGACCTAGGCTCACTTCATACTAGAATAGAGTAGAGTAGAGTAGAGTAGAGTAGAGTAGAGTAGAGTAGAGTAGAGTAGAGTAGAGTAGAATAGAATAAGGAACAGAATAGTAGAGTAGAGTAGAGTAGAGTAGAGTAGAGTAGACTAGACTAGACTAGACTAGACTAGACTAGAATAGAATAAGGAATAGAATAGAATAGAATAGAATAGAATAGAATAGAATAGAATAGAATAGAATAGAATAGAATAGAATAGAATAGAATAGAATAGAATAGAATAGAATAGAATAGAATAGAATAGAATTTGGAATAGAGTAGAGTAGAGTAGAGTAGAGTAGAGTAGAGTAGAGTAGAGTAGAGTAGAGTAGAGTAGAGTGGAATTCTTTATTGGCCAAGTGGGATTGGACACACAAGGAATTTGTTTTTGGTGCATACGCTCTCAGTGTACATAAAAATACAAGATGCATTTCTGTTCTATTCTATTCTATTCTATTCTATTCTATTCTATTCTATTCTATTCTATTCTATTCTATTCTATTCTATTCTATTCTATTCTATTCTACTCTATTCTACTCTACTCTACTCTACTCTACTCTACTCTACTCTACTCTACTCTACTCTACTCTAGTCTAGTCTAGTCTAGTCCATCCCATCCCATCCCATCCCATCCCATCCCATCCCATCCCATCCCATCCCATCCCATCCCATCCCATCCCATCCCATCCCATCCTATCCTATCCTAGGGCTGCAATCCAGGCCTATTAGTCCAGAGAGCTCTGCTTTAGAGAGTTGTCATGAGTGAGTGCATCCAGTAGTTTTGTGAGATGGGTGGTTGTATAACTTCGAAAAAGCACCATCCAACAGTCAGGGACGCCCCAGGCAAAGCGAAGCTGAATCAAAGAGTTGTCCCAAAACTCTTTGTATGGAAAGCTGGGCTTTTTCAACGCCTGTCTTTCAACTTTGCCTTCTTCACCTTCTTCTGCCCCGTGAGGCACAAGGTTTCCCTTCAAACAGCTATCAAAGGCAATGAACTTTTATGAGAAAGATGATTAATAGGCCAGCCTCACCCACTCAAGAAAATATATGTATATATTTATAGGTGGTGAAGAGGGCAGACCGGCTTCAAATGTGTCTTGACAGGAGAGAAATCACAGGTTGTCATTTGATGAAGCTGGAAAGATAATCACCCATAATATCCCAAATACCACACATTCATATTCTCTCTCTCTCTCTCTCTCTCTCTCTCTCTCTCTCTCTCTCTCTCTCTCTCTCTCTCTCTCTCTCTCTCTCTGTCTCTCTCTCTGTCTCTCTCTCTCTCTCTCTTTCTGTCTCTCTCTGTCTCTGTTTCTCTCTCTCTGTATCTTTCTCTGTCTCTTTCTCTCTCTGTCCCTCTCTGTCTCTATCTATCTCTGGCTCTGTGTGTGTGTGTTTCTCTCTGTGTGTCTCTTTCCCTCTCTGTTTCTTTCCCTCTCTGTCCCTCTCTCTGTCAATCTCTGTCTCTTTCTCTCTCTGTTTCTTTCTCTCTCTCTCTCTGTCCCTCTCTGTCTCTATCTATCTCTGTCTCTCTGTGTGTGTGTTTCTCTCTGTGTGTCTCTTCCCCTCTCTGTTTCTTTCCCTCTCTGTCCCTCTCTCTCTGTCTCTGTTGGTCTCTATCTCTTTCTCTGCTTCTCTCTCTCTCTCTCTCTCTCTCTCTGTCTCTCTCTCTCTGTCTTTCTCTCCCTGTTTCTCCCTCTGTTTTTCTCTCTCTCTGTCTCTCTCTCTCTCCTTATCTATCTCTATATTTCTCATCGCCTCTCTCTCTCCCTGCCTCCCTCCCTCCCTCCTCTCTCTCATTCTCTCTCTCTCTCACACAAATATATACAGTGTGTTGCAGCTGCCAATAATCCCACACAGTTCTAGGCTGCATAAACAGAGGGATAGAATGAAGATCACGTGAAGTATTAATACCACTTTATAATGCTTTGGTAAGGCCACACTTGGAATCCTGCATCCAGTTTTACATCACCACGATGTAAAAAAGATGTGGAGACTCTAGAAAGAGTGCAGAGAAGAGCAACAAAGAGGATGAGGGGACTGGAGGCTAAAACATGAAGAACGGTGGCAGGAACTGGGTATGTCTAGTTTGATGAAAAGAAGGACTAGGAGAGACATGATAGCAGTCTTCCAATATCTCAGGGGCTGCCCCAAAGAAGAGGGAGTCAAGCTATTCTCCAAAGCACCTGAAGGCAGGACAAGAAGCAATGGATGGAGAGAAGCAACTTAGAACTAAGGAGAAATTTCCTGACAGTTAGAACAATTAACCAGTGGAACAACTTGCCACCAGAAGTTGTGGATGCTCCAACATGGGAAGTTTTTAAGAAGAGATTGTCCAACTGTTTGTCTGAAATGATGCAGGGTTCCCTGCCTGGACAGGGGGTTGGACTAGAAGACTTCCAAAGCCCCTTCCAACTCTGTTATTCTGTTATGAACACACACGCAAACACACACTTCACTCATAACTGTATCGCCAGAAAAATGTGCATTTACATGTCTTACCTGCGAGATGGAGGAGGTGAAGATGAAAACACAGCTTGAGCATTTTTAAAAGAAAGCTGAAGTGTATTTCTTCAAGGGTGATTGTTGCCAAAATATTGCTTAACACACACTTGCCATTAATTTTTCACGATCAGCCTTTCAGCTTGTAAAAGATCTGCCCAACTTAAGTAGATCTGTATTCTCCGAGAGGCAGAAAACAATGTATTGGCAGTGAAGAAAGCAGATAAATAATAATGGGAATATTTTTAGACCCTCATCTCCCTTCCACTATCAAGGTAAGCAGAAATGTCTGGATCCTCTTCACGCTAGGGCAGGGGTCTTCAACCTTAAATGCTCGAAGAGCCATTTGGACCCGTTTCCCACTGAAAAGAAAACGCCGGGAGCCACAAAACCTGGGTGGGCATGGCCAACTGGATGTCACTCACTTCCGCCAGTCACATGATCCCCCTAGCCACGCCTATCCAGCTGGTCATTAGGGCAGAGAACTGGTTGTTAAAAAACACTGGGAACCACAAAACCCTTTTGACATCTCTCTCTCTCCCCCTCCCTCTCTCCCTTTCTCTCCCCCCTCTTTCTGTATCTCTCTGTCTCTGTCTCTCTCCCCCTCTCTCTGTATCTCTCTATGTCTCTCTCTCTCTCTCCCTCTCTCTGTATCTCTCTATGTCTCTCTCTCTCTCTCCCTCTCTGTATCTCTCTATGTCTCTCTCTCTCCCCCTCTCTCTGTATCTCTCTATGTCTCTCTCTCTCTCTCTCTTTCTCTGTATCTCTCTATGTCTCTCTCTCTCTCTCTCTCTGTGTCTCTCCCTCCCTCTCTCTGTATCTCTCTCTCTCTTTCCCCCTCTCTGTATCTCTATCTCTATCTCTCTCTCCCTCTCTCTCTGTATCTCTCTGTCTCTGCCCTGGCTGCTTCTCTATCCCCTGCCATCGCCCCTACCTTCTCAGGCCAGGCGAGGAGTGACTGGGAGGGGAGGGCGAGGGGCGAGGCGGGGCCGGCCAGTAGTGGGATCACCCAACAGGGAGCCACAGTAGAGGGCCCAAAGAGCTGCATGCAGCTCTGGAGCTGCAGGCTGCTGACACCTGCACTAAGTCAACCGAATCACGGTGGGCTTGTCAGCTGGTAAAATAAATGAATGCGATCAATTCTGCTTTTCAATGGGCGTGCCCTGTCTTTTCTCCACAGCTCTACCATGTCAGTTTAAATAATAAATTCAACTTTGCAAAACAAGAATAACGGAGAGTTGGAAGGGTCCCTGGAGGCTTTCTAGTCCAAATCCCCCCACACCCCCTAGTACAGGTCTCCAGTGTGAGCAGAGGGTTGGACTAGATGACCTCCAAGGTCCCTTCCAACTCTGTTACCGTTACACCTATTTCTCTCCCTTGTTTATTCCTAAGAGGAGCACGGATCAGAATGAGAAAAAGAAGCGTGTTATTCTTCTACTCTTGATGTGTGAGCATTGCTGATAACTGTGTTTTTCTTTTCTTTTCTTTTTTTTCCAGCAAAAGAATGGCATCGAATTCATTCAGTCCCCAAACAATCCTCTTTAGGCCTTTTTAGCTTTTGTTGTGGTCCACCAGCAGCCTGCGGACCTGGCAGTGGAGTTGGACAGTAAGGAGGCTGGGGAGGAACATGGGCCAGTCCTGGAGTCAGGGGAAGGCCCGGACGTGGGCTCTGCGTCGGAGGCAGAGATGGGGCCAGAGCCATCTGGGAGCAATGCACTGACTCCGGAGCCTCCAGAGGCGGACAGCAGAGAGGCAGAGGAACAGGAGGAGCCTGTTCCTAGTGCATGCATGCAGAGAGCTGCCAGAAGGCAAGAGCAGCTGAAGCAAAAGGGACAACTCAGGAGTAAGGCCAGGAGATGATTGGCCACTCCCATAAGGCTTAAAAGAGCAGCAAAGGCTCCTGGGCTCTTTGTAGGAAAGCAATGTTGCTAAATCTGTTTCCAGTCGGCGTCTCTTGTTTCGGAACTTTGTCCTGAAAAGCCTTTGGCAGGGTGCCAAAGATTGGTGATAAGGCCGAAGGACTTTTTCCGAAGGACTTGTTTTGGAATTAATTTGGACTTAGCTGAGAATGAAGTATTTCTCCGCTGTTCTACTAAAGTATGTTTGTTTAGGACTGATTGTGTCTGCTAATAACTACTTGGGCCTAAGTCACAACAGGCTATTTCCCCAAAGGCGAATAAATAAAAGAAACACTACAAAACACAGAAAGGAAAGCCAAGATCTTTGATAGGCACCACTCCAAGTTGTGAGCTAAGCATCAAAGCATCAGCGACGGTTCAGAGGTGATAGAATGCTCCCTGCAGGCACAACTTCTGTGTCAGGAACACTGTAAACATCAGGTTCATAAAACAATATTTGAAGAAAGCAAGGCAAGGGAGAAATGCTGGGGCTACGGACGGAGGAGAAGGGAGACTCTTATTAGTAGCAAAATATGACTTTCCGATCGCAATCTCTTGACAGGGAACAGCACTATTGGGCCAGTAAATCACCTTCAGTCTACGAGACGACCCCGCTCGGATAAAAGAGAAGCTTTGACAGACGGCAAGGATGACATCCAGGTCAGCTTGTCAGGAAAACCTGCCATTCTACCTCCCCACCCACACCCCCTCGAAACGTACATTCGAGGCTGCTCAACCAAGCTTCTCACCAACAGGTTGAGACGCGTCCCCTGAAGCCGTAGCTGAAATCTGAAATGGGATTTTTTTAGCCAAACGTTGTCTCTTACACAGCCCCGATATCCAATGATGAAGCCAGAGGGCTGGTTGTGTTGGTTTTTTGGAAGAGAAAGAAGAAGGAATATATATATATATATATATATATTCTTAATGGGGCTCTTCTGACAATTTGTGAGGGTAAGGCAAATCATAGCAATAGCA
The DNA here is from genome assembly GCA_038048745.1 of Coluber constrictor foxii. Lineage (NCBI taxonomy): Eukaryota > Metazoa > Chordata > Lepidosauria > Squamata > Colubridae > Coluber > Coluber constrictor. The sequence continues at coordinate 36,460,968 of CM075968.1, read as the reverse complement.
CTTAGACTTATATACTGCTTTTACAGTGCTTTACAGCTCTCTCTAAGCGGTTTATAGAGTCAGCCTCTTGCAAACCCCAACAATCCGGGGTCCTCGTTTTACCCACCTCGGAAGGATGGAAGGCTGAGTCAACCTTGAGCTGGTGAGAATCGAACTGCTGGCAGCTGGCAGAGTTAACCTGCAATATTGCTTTCTAACTACTGCGCACCATGGAAGGAAGGAAGGAAGGAAGGAAGGAAGGAAGGAAGGAAGGAAGGAAGGAAGGAAGGAAGGAAGGAAGGAAGGAAGGAAGGAAGGAAGGAAGGAAGGAAGGAAGGAAGGAGATATGGAAAAACCTTCAATTGTCATTTATGGGAAGGATTGCAATAATAAAGATGAACATATTACCAAGACTATTATTTCTATTCCAGACAGTACCGATAAAAATGGAAAAGACTTCTTTTCAAAATCTTAATAAGATAATAAGGAAATTTATATGGCAAGGGAAAAAGGCAAGAATAAGTATAAAAATGTTACAGGATAGTACGTGGAGGATTTGGACTGCCGAATTGGGAATTATATTACCAGGCAGCAGCCCTGACTTGGATGAAGGAATGGGTTGAATTAAGAAATATGAGACTATTAACCTTGGAAGGACATGATTTACAATTGGGATGGCATGCATTCTTATGGTATGGTAGAAGTAAGATACATACGTACTTTCATAGACATTATATAAGGAACGCATTATTATTATTATTAGTATGGGAGAAGGTTAGAGACAAATACTATGTGAAAATACCAACATGGTTACCAACAATGGAAGCTTTAATACACCCAAATGTTTTTAATTTTAGAAATATTGTTAGATACAAAATCCCTTATGCCACCAGACTTCAAATTTTGGCTTAGACAACTTAGAACTACGCCGACTTCACTCTGACTTAAGCATAGTACATAAAATTATCTGCCACAATGTCCTTCCTGTCAATGACTACTTCAGCTTCAACCACAACAATACACGAGCAAATAATAGATACAAACTCAAGGAAAACCGCTCCAAACTCGATTGCAGAAAATATGACTTTAGTAACAGAGTGGTCAATGCCTGGAATGCACTACCTGACTCTGTAGTTTATTTATTTATTTATTTATTATTTATTAATTCAATTTGTATGCCGCCCCTCTCCGAAGACTCAGGGGCGGCTCACAATGCATTTAAAATCATTATAAAAAACATTTAAGAATTAAAAATATTAAAAAGGAGCCTGGATAGCTCAGCAGACTAATACATTGTAATTTAACTCCAGCTGTCTGCAATTAGTAAGTTCGAATCTCCCAGGCTCAAGGTTGACTCAGCCTTCCATCCTTTCTAAGGTAGGTCAATTGAGGACCCAGTTTTGTGGGGGCAATAAGCTGACTTTGTATAAAATATACAAAAGTATGAAGGCTATTGCTTAATGCATTGTAAGCCGCCCCGAGTCTCTGGAGAAGGGCGGCATATAAATCAAATTTAAAAAACAAACATGAAAACTCATTCACACCATTCATGGCTGGATCTCTCCGGATCGCAAGAGCTCTCTTGCCCAAACCCCCAAAACTTTAACCTAGACTGTCTACTGTTGACCTCACTCCATTCCTAAGACGTCTGTAAGGGGCCTGCATGAGTGCACCAGCATGCCTACCCTGGAATCAATCTATTCTCCAGAGCACTTGAGGGCAGGACAAGAAGTAAAGGATGGAAGCTAATTAAACAGGAATCCAATTTAGGATCTGAGGTGTAGAATTAAGGAAAAATTTCCTGATCGTGAGAACAATTCACTAGTGGAATGGATTGGGGCTCCGTCACTGGAGGTTTTCAAGAAGAGACTGGACGATCCTTTGTCTGAAATAGGGGATAGGGAGCAGGGAGTTGATCTAGAAGACCTCCAAGATCCCATCAAAATCCGTTATCCGTTATTCTGTGTATTCTATTCTAAATCTGAATGGGCATCCTTTTAGCTAGTGATGCTCCTCATTAAATATCAGCTTCAAAAGAAGGATTTCCCCCCCACTAAATTACCTCCCGAATCTGTGACTATAATTGATTAGAACTTTATTTATGAATGCATTTGTTGAAATCAGAACCAGTTGCAGATGGGATCAGAGTCACCCGATATCCGTAACCTTAAGCATTTTCACCTCTTAAAGGAAAAGTTCTCGTCTTTCTGGTACTGAGAACATTATCCGACTCGCTACGATATCCATTCAGGAAATTAATAAGCATTTCATTCAACCCCGGGAAAATGGAGGGCCCCTGCTATTAGCTCCTCATAAAAACATAACCCAGCAGTGAGTCTCAGATGTCCTGGAATAGATCATAAAAAATCCGGGAAATATTAATGTTTTAAAACTGAAAATGGTTCTTGCTCGTCAAATCAGCAGTGTCACGGCGCTGAAGAGATGTCACGGGGGATAATGAAATATGGGCAGGTAAGATGTACGGAAGCGAACGCATTTATGGCATTCTGAAGCAAGAGGAAGGGGAATTCCTGGCCAGGTAGTTCTGTCCATAAATCAGCAGCTGTAGGAAGTTTGTTTAGACGTCTACGGACTTTCCCCTGAAGAAGAAGAAGAAAAAGCCTGTTGTGTGTTTACCGACTATTTGTATCTAAGGCACAAGAAGATGCCATGATAAGACATTACCAATAAAGGAAGATGTTTGCGGCTCAGGTCTGAAATGAACGCTCTTTGGTGCTCTCCGAGCTTCGTGGTTTTTCTTGCAAGAGGTTTCATAACCCAAGTAGGTCACATCATCAGGGCTAGAAGGGAGTGAGGTTTCGGAGAAGAGGAGGAGAAGGAGAAGGAGAAGAGGAGGAGAAAGAAGAAGAAGAAGAGGAGGAGGAGGAGGAAGCAGAAGAAGAAGGAGGAGGAGGAGAAGGAGAAGGAGAGGAAGAAGAAGAGGAGGAGGAGGAAGAAGGAGAAGGAGAAGAAGGAGGAGGAGGAGGAAGAAGAAGAATAGGAGGAGGAGGAGGAGGAAGCAGAAGAAGAAGGAGGAGGAGGAGAAGGAGAAGGAGAGGAAGAAGAAGAGGAGGAGGAGGAAGAAGGAGGAGGAGGAGAAGGAAGAAGAAGAATAGGAGGAGGAGGAGGAAGAAGAAGGAAGAGGAGAAGGAGAAGGAGAAAGAGAAGGAGAAAGAGAAAGAGAAAGAGAAGGAGATGGAGATGGAAAATGGAGAAGAGGAGGAGAAAGAAGAAGAAGAGGAGGAGGAGGAGGAGGAAGCAGAAGAGGAGGAGGAGGAGGAGGAGAAGGAGAAGGAGAAGAAGAGGAGGAGGAAGAAGAGGAGGAGGAAGAAGGAGAAGGAGAAGGAGAAGAGGAGGAGGAAGAAGAAGGAGAAGGAGAAGGAGAAGGAGAAGGAGAAGGAGAAGGAGAAGGGAAGGAGAAGGAGAAGAAGGAGAAGGAGAAAGAGATGGAGATGGAGAAGGAGATGGAGAAAGAGAAGGAGCCTTCAAATGTTTAGCACCCTTTAGAAGAAGGAGACTGTCTCACTGTCATGTGCAGGACCTAAACTAGCCATCTGGAAGACTGACAGGTGGTTCTGGACTCTGTTTGACTTTTCATTTGGTTTTCAGTGTGAAAAAGACATCAGCCTCCTGCCAGCTCTCCCTGCCGAGATCTGTTTATCTGAAGCGTTTTAACCTTGAGCATCGGGGGGTCCCAGGGTTAATGCTTTAAAATACCATAATTATTGTTATTATTATAATAGCCACTTACTTGGGGGCTTTATAGGCAGGAAAGAGAAGGGGAGACGAGGAAGGTCATTTCACTAAAGGCTTCGGAAAAACTGGAGCCTCCGAATGGAAAGAATTGCTGGCTTTATTGGACTGCTTCCCCCTTGGAAAAACAGATGAAATAATTTTTGGTGTGGTTAGCGGAGAAGATCACTGAAGCCAAGGGCACCCAAATGATCTGATGAACAGGACCCCGGAGGCAGGGAAGTTGACATGAAGGTCCGGAGAACATTTTTTCCTTTTCAATTTTCCCAAGCTTGCTTGTTTGCTTTTTCCTTCTGGGCCAGATGCTTTTCTGCTTGGATCTCAGAGAACTTGAGAACTTCTTCCAGGGGTGGAATCCATCAGGTTCTGACAGGTTCTGGAGAACCGGTAGCGGAAAGTTTGAGTAGTTTGGAGAACCAGGCAAATAGCATCTCCGGCTGGCCCCAGAGTGGGGTGGGAGTGGAGATTTTGCAATATCCTTCCCCTGGAGTGGGGAGGGAATGGAGATTTTTGCAATATCCTTCCCCTGCTACGCCCACAGAACCAGTAGAGAAAAAATGTTGGATTTTACCCCTGACTTCTCTCAGGTTCCTTTCATGGGAGGTCACGACAGTTGTAAATCCCCTCATTCAATGCTGATGTAACTTTCAATGGTTGCTATCAATGAGTAGTTGTTACACGAGGACTACCTTCCTTCCTTCCTTCCTTCCTTCCTTCCTTCCTTCCTTCCTTCCTTCCTTCCTTCCTTCCTTCTTCCTTCCTTCCTTCCCTCCTCCCTCCCTCCCTCCTTTCCTTTGCTTTGCTTTCCTTTCCTTTCCTTCCCTTCCCTTCCCTTCCCTTCCCTTGTCCTTTCCTTTCCTTTCCTTTCCTTTCCTTTCCTTTCCTTTCCTTTCCTTTCCTTTCCTTTCCTTCCCTTCCCTTCCCTTCCCTTCCCTTCCCTTCCCCTTTCCTTCCCTTGTTCCTTTCCTTTCCTTTCCTTTCCTTTCCTTTCCTTTCCTTTCCTTTCCTTTCCTTCCCTTCCCTTCCCTTCCCTTCCCTTCCCTTCCCTTGTTCCTTCCCTTGTTCCTTTCCTTTCCTTTCTTTCCTTTCCTTTCCTTTCCTTTCCTTTCCTTCCCTTCCTTTCCCTTCCCTTCCCTTCCCTTGCCCCAACCTATCTATAAATAAGAATGAACAATGTTGAAACTTGCTGTAAGCAATGCTTTGCCCGCTCCTTCTCCCCCCCCCAACTTCCCCCCTCCCACCCAGGGCACCCACTCTGGTGGTCGCAGTCCCCATTTTATTAGTTGTGATATACTGTAGCTGATTCCCTTAATCTGGACCTTGCTTTCCTATAAAGCCAAACCTCGTGGATTGAGTTTCTGAGATCAAAGGGGCATCTGTGTGGGGCACAGCCGCTGCCACTAAACAGGGGAACTTGGGAAAGCTTGTAAAAAAGAAAGAAAATCAACTAAAGATGCACACGCTTGCTGGATGGCACAATCAATTGAGAGAACAATTATGTGTGAAATACGACTTGTTCCTTAAAAATGCTTGGCCCAAGATTTACTGCACTGTATTAATCTGCAGTCCTTAATGCATTGACCTTTCACCCTGAACAATTTGGTAGATGGTGCTGAATGGCCAGAAGCTAATACAATAGATATGCAGAGAGAGGGGGGGAAGGGAGGGAGGGAGAGGGGGAGAGAGTGAAAGAGGGAGAGACAGAGGGGAGAGAGAATGAGGGAGAGGGAGAGAAAGAGAGGGAAGAAGAGAGAGAAAAAGAGAATGAGAGCGGGAGAGAGGGGGAGAGAAACGAATGAGAGAGGGAGAGAGAGAATGAGAGAGAGGGGAGAGAGGGAGAGAAAGAGAGAGAGAGAGAAAGAATGAAAGAGGGAGAGGGAGAGAGAGAGAGAAAGAATGAAAGAGGAGAGAGGGAGAGAAAGAGAACGAGAGAGGGAGAGACAGAGGGGGAGAGAGAATGAGGGAGAGGGAGAGAAAGAGAGAGAAAGAATGAAAGAGGGAGAGAGGGAGAGGGAGAGAAAGAGAATGAAAGAGGGAGAGAGAGGGAAAGAAAGCAAATAAAAGGAGAGAGGGTGGAGAGAGAGAATGAGAGAGAGGGAGAGAGAGAGAAGAAGAGAGAGAAAAAGAATGAGAGAGGGAGAGGAGAGGGAGAGAAACAAATGAGAGAGGGAGAGAAAGAGAGAGAGAAAGAATTAAAGAGGAGAGAGGGAGAGAGGGAGAGAAAGAAGAATGAAAGAGGGAGAAGGAGAGAGAAAGAGGGAGAGAGAGAGAGAGAGAGAGAGAGAGAGAGAGAGTTTATCCCTTGGTCCTCATTAAAAGAAATGGGAAGTGGGTTTACTTCAGTAAACATGGGATTATGTTAAATCCAGTGATCCAAAAATCACCCTTGGGTTCAAAGGAGGGGTGAATCCAGCAGGTTCTGACAGGTTCTGGAGAACCGGTAGCGGAAATTTTGAGTAGTTCGGAGAACCGGCAAATACCACCTCTGGCTGGCCCCAGAGTGGGGAGGGAATGGGGATTTTGCAGTATCCTTCCCCTGCCACGCCCATCAAGCCATGCCCACCAAGCCACACACCAACCACCAAGCCACGCCACAGAACCAGTAGTAAAAAGAAATTCGGATTTCACCACTGGTTCAAAGCTATGTTGCAGTCCATGGAGAAAGACCTCCAGGCTCCTTAGAAGTTGTGAGATTCAGACACTCCCTTACAAAGATTTCAAAGATTGAATTCACCATTAGGGCTCCTTAACAATCCAAATCTCAAGTTTTGTCCGTAGCCTTTCCCCCCACAAAAAAGATGGAAACATTTTCTGGAGAAATGTTGCTTGTTAAGTGTTGACTGTAATACATATCCTGTTTCCCTGAAAATAACTGGAAAATAAGGATGCTCATAAAATGGGTGCATTTAGTACCATATTTCCCCCAAAATAAGACCTAACCAGAAAATAAGCTCTAATGCATCTTTGGAGCCGAAAATTAATATAAAACCCAGTCTTATTTTCGGAGAAACACGGTACATTCTCTCATGATTTGGTCTAATACATTTTGTTTACTTAATGCCTTAGAAGGATTTGCATTATTTATTTCTAGTATGATAAGCTTTGTAATAACTGGGGGGGGGGGGGGGAGGCATTCGACCTCATTGATGCTTTCCCTCTATTGCATTTCTGAGAGTTTGTAAACTGCACCCTGGCTCTGAAGGTTATTGCATATTTTATACTTTCCTTACCTAGGCAGGAAACCAGAGTTACGTGGGTCCATTTATATGCAAATGAATAATTCCTGTTTTCAAAGGTTTTTCAAAATCAAAACAGTTCCTCCGCCTCCTTCTGCGAATATAATGGTTCCGTCCTCCAAAACCACTCCAGACAAGGTTAGCCTCTAGATCCTGAAAGCTGCCCTTATAATTCCATGTAATTATTCTGTTCATTATAGCAACTATCCTAATGGAAATATTAACATTTTCCCTCTCCACTCTTTCTTTTTTTAAAATGAGAGGCCTTTCCAGGTGTGCCAAAATATATTTCATTGTCCCATTCTTCATGATTTCTATTTTTTGGGGGGACAGCTGAGAACTGTATCTCCGAATGGATTGATGTGTAAAAGTCGAGAAGGATGAGTGTTGGACAGTTTTTGTGCTCTGGAGTGGAGAGCTGTGGTTTAATCCAGTTTTTATTATCAGTTTTTTTTGTTTCTTTCTTTCATTCTCTCTCTCTCTCTCTTCTTCTTTCTTCCCCCTCCTTCCCTGCCCCTCTCCATCCCTCCCGCTCTCTTCTCCTTCCTTCCTTCCTTCCTTCCTTCCTTCCTTCCTTCCTTCCTTCCTTCCTTCCTTCCTTCTTCTCTTTCTTTCTTTCTTTCTTTCTTTCTTTCTTTCTTTCTTTCTTTCTTTCTTTCCCCTCCTTCCCAGCCTCTCTCCATCCCTCCTGCTCTCTTCTCCTTCCTTCCATCCTTCCTTCTTTCTGTCATTCTTTCTTTCTTCCCCCTCCTTCCCTGCCCCTCTCCATCCCTGCTGCTCCCTTCCTTCCTTCCTTCCTTCCTTCCTTCCTTCCTTCCTTCCTTCCTTCCTTCCTTCCTTCCTTCTTCTTCCTTCTTTCTTTCTTTCTTTCTTTCTTTCTTTCTTTCTTTCTTTCTTTCTTTTAATTTTCTGCCATATCGCAGTTCAGGTGACCCTGAGTGGCACAGCAATATTAGGCTGTGCCAATATTGGCTTTGTTTTGTGATGTTTAATGTCTAGTTTAATGTCTAGTGTAATGAAAAGAAGGACTAGGGGCCACAGGATAGCAGTCTTCCAATATCTCAGGGGCTGCCCCAAAGAAGAGGGAGTCAAGCTCTTCTCCAAAGCCCCTGAGGGCAGGACAAGAAGCAATGGGTGGAAACTCATCAAGGAGAGAAGCAACTTAGAACTAAGGAGAAATTCCCTGACAGTGAGAACAATGAATCAGTGGAACAATTTGCCTCCAGAAGTTGTGAATGCTCCAACACTGGAAGTTTTTAAGAAGAGATTGGATAACCATTTGTCTGAAGTGGTGTAGGGTTTCCTGCTTGAACAGGGGGTAGGACTAGAAGACCTCCAAGGTCCCTCTAACCAACTCTGTTATTCTGTTAATCAAGCTTCAAGTGTTGTGTGAACGCAACCACTACAGATAGACCTGGAGGTGAAGAGGTGTCATTTATCATGGAGAAAGGGCTGCTGTTGACATGGTCATCTTAGGCCTCTAAACAGCTTCAGGCATGGCCTGTTAGAACATCCTCCTCCTCTCTCTTTCTCTCTCCCCCTCCCTCTTTCTCTATGTTGGTTACTGACCTATTAGCCTGCTGACTGACATCAGCCACTTGGTATGCTAGGAACATAACACTGTCATGACATTCGATGCCTCTGGCCCTGTTCAGTTGTTTTATTACCCTGATCCCCCTTCTTTCTGGTTTGTATCAAATTGGGTTTTCCATAGGCAGGCCATCAAGTGGGCAGGATGGAAGGGACGATTTATAGCCTTCTAAATTTGGTTTCTTCAGCTTTGGAGTCCATCATCTTGTTGGTGCTGGAGAGGTGGACAGTAAGTTTGCAGTGAGGGCTTTGTGGGATAAGGGATAGGAATGTGATGCACCTCAGGGATTGGCATGTCCAGTCTAGCGAAGAGAAGGACGAGGGGTGACATGATAGAAGTCTTCCAATATCTCAAAGAAGAGGGGGTCAACCTATTCTCCAAGGCCCCTGAGGGCAGGACAAGAAGCAATGGGTGGAAACTCATCAAGGAGAGAAGCAACTTTGAACTAAGGAGAAATTTCCAGACAGGTAGAACAATTTATCAGTGGAGTGGCTTGTGGGTACTCGAACACTGGAGGGTTTTTAAGAAGAGATTGGACAACCATTTGTCTGAAATGTTTTCTGCTCGAGTAGGAGGTTGGACTATAGAAGATCTCCAAGGGCCCTTTTAATTCTGTTGTTCTGTTATATATCATCTAAATGATACTGGGGAGCAGGAGTGAGGATAGGAAGAAGAACTAGGTATGTCTAGCCTGATGAAGGAAAGGACTAGGGGAGACAGGATAGCAGTGTTCCAATATCTCAAGGGCTGCCCCAAAGAAGAGGGAGTCAAGTTCTTCTCCAAAGCACTTGAGGGCAGGACAAGAAGCAATGGATGGAAACTCATCAAGGAGAGAAGCAACTTAGAACTAAGGAGAAATTTCCAGACAGGTAGAACAATTAATCTGTGGAATGGCTTGTGGGTACTCCAACACTGGAGGTTTTAAAGAAGAGATTGGACACCATTTGTCTGAAATGGTCCAGGGTCTCCAGCTTGAGAGGCAGGTTGGGACTGGAGGACCTCCAGGGTTCCTCCCAACTCTGTTATTCTGTCCCCCTCCCCCATGATCACAATTATCCATCCCATCAAGCCCAAAGAAAATCTAGAATGGTATAGGATCTCCTACCATGGTTAAATGGGTTGGATTAGATGATCTCCAAGATCCCTTCAACCCTATTATGTTCTATGATCTCAAGCTCCTGAGATATGAGAAGGAAGAAGGAGATGTTCTCTAGGACTTTGGGGGGAAAGGGTTAAAAAAAACCCCACATTAAAACTCTAATCTAAATCGATATGTAGAATCTGATTGGCGTGAAAATAATACGTTGGATTATTGAACAAGATAATAACGGAAGATTAAACGTGTGTATTTATATTATTGGAATTGTATAACTTGTCAAACACAACTAAGACGAACATTGCTTTATTTGTAAAAATATGAGTAGCAAGGGGATATTTTTCAAATAGGATAGTGGCATAATAAAAAAATTAGAAAGGGGATAAATCATGGTAGAGTATAATTCAATCGAAACCTGTGTATTACTATTAGAACTGTGTATGTTTTTTTAAAGCATAACAAATATGATTATTGGTATTGTATTTGTAGCAAAAGGAGTGATGTTAAGAATTTGGAGGCTGGCATAAAAAAATAATATATTGAATATTGAAACATTAAGGAAAGATTATAATTCACCAAAATGTGTATTATTACTAAGAGTTTATAGGATTGTCAATTGTATGAAATATATTGTATTATTTGTACTAAAATGTGAGACACTCTGGTCCCACGCTGTTCACTGTTTGTAGAAAAATAAAAAATAAGAAAATATATTGAATAATACAAATATATTGAATAATACAAATATATTGTATTATTTGTACTAAAATGTGAGACACTCTGGTCCCACGCTGTTCACTGTTTGTAGAAAAATAAAAAATAAGAACACTTTTAAAAAAAATTCTAATTTAAATGTGGGGCTGGAGGAAACGGAATGGTTTGCTTTCCAAGACTTATTCATCACAATCTGCATTGGATTAATTGCAGTTTGCAGGACTAGCTTTAACTCATTTTTAATCGTCCGCAGCTCTTTTCAAGAAGCATGGACTGGAATCATTTGTCATGATGGTTCTTTCCAGTTATATTCAACCTTTCAAGACCGAAAGTGCTCAGATAGAGCATCTGACTTTTGCATGTTTAATTCCGCTGTAATTTCCTTTGTAAGAGGGTTTGGTTCTCAGAATCGGTTGTGGTTATTTTAATTTTTTTTTGGACCGTGAAAGGCAGGCTATAAATCTGTTAAACATTAAACACATCCAGAGGTAAGAGAAGGAGTTGTTCTAAGCCAGTTGGGACTGATGCAAAAATCAACAAATAAGCTTATGACAATTAAACGATTAAGACATGTTCGGTCACATAAGCTTTCATGGATGACAACAGGAGCCTGAAGAAGGATTCCCCTTTGGCATGCATCAATACAGCCGCAGGTATTGATGCCACCTATAGAAGGGAGGAAACTGTCAAATCGGGCCACAACCAGATGCAATAGCAAACCACAAGACAAACAAACAGTAGAGTAGAGTAGAGTAGAGTAGAGTAGAGTAGAGTAGAGTAGAGTAGAGTAGAGTAGAGTAGAGTAGAGTAGAGTAGAGTAGAGTAGAGTAGAATAGAATAGAATAGAATAGAATAGAATAGAATAGAATAGAATAGAATAGAATAGAATAGAATAGAATAGAATAGAAAATATGGGATGGGATGGGATGGGATGGGTAGGGGTAGGGTAGAGTAGAGTAGAGTAGAATAGAAATAAAGAATAGGATAGGATTGGATAGGATAGGATAGGATAGGATAGGATAGGATAGGATAGGATAGGATAGGATAGGATAGAATAGAAGAATAGAATAGAATAGAATAGAATAGAAAATATGGGATGGGATGGGATGGAAGAGGAGAGGAGAGGAGAGGAGAGGAGAGGAGAGGAGAGGAGAGGAGAGGAGAAGAGAAGGAAGAGAAGGAAGAGAAGAGAGAAGAGAAGAGAAGAGAAGAGAAGAGAAGAGAAGAGAAGAGAAGAGAAAGAGAAGAGAAGAGAAGAGAAGAGAAGAGAAGAGAAGAAGAAAATATGGGGATGGGATAGGGTAGAGTAGAGTAGACTAGACTAGACTAGAGTAGCGTAGAGTAGCGTAGAATAGAAAAGAATAGAAATAAAGAATAGAATAGAACAGAACAGAACAGAACAGAAAATATGGGATGGGATGGGATGGGATGGGATGGGATGGGATGGGATGGGATGGGTAGAGTAGAGTAGAGTAGAGTAGAGTAGAATGAATATTAGAACGGAATGGAACAGAACAGAACAGAACAGAACAGAATACTTTATTTGGCCAAATGTGATTAGACACACAAGGAATTTAGCTGGAGAAAAGCAAGCAAGAGAACCTTCTGTTTGCCATGTCTTCAAGTGAAAGGCCACACAAGGAAAGCGATATGGCATGTCAGCTCATGTGGTGTTGTTTGCGTCTCAGGTTGACCGAAGTGCATCCTCCTTTGTGCTTCTTGAGCTCGGCACAGATGGAATCCATTTGGCTTCAGCTTTATTAGAGGGAATTGGAGAACGAGCGAGGGAAAAGAAAGGAAATAGATTGAGGGGGAGGAAAGGACTGGATGTCCCCTATTGTCCTTTTTGGAGATGAAGTTTCTTTTGCAAATTTAAAAAAAAATGCTCTCAAGAACGATGAGCATCTTTGAAATCCAGCAACCACAAACTTGGGACTTGGACAAGGTCAAGGGCTTTCAAAGGGAACCCAACTGAAGGGATGAGAAGAAAACAGATTTATTTTTTACCAACACAAGGCAAAAATTTGCTGGATGCAGCTGGACACCAGCTCAATGATAAGAATCCTGACTTGCAAAGAAAAGTGAAAACAAATGAGACACACACTTGTTGATGCTCTCTTCTTTCACCAGCACCTTACACACCTTTGTGGCTTAGCTTCCGGGCCCCAAGATCTCACACTTCCTGTTCTGACGTAGGCTTCCTTAAAAAGCAAAACCTCTTTTATTTACAGGACTGTGAATTACGTTCATTCACAGTCAGCAAGGCCTGTCCAAAAATTTATCAACAAGTTGAAAGATCGGCAGTTCAGCGGTTTGAGTGCCGTGTAACGGGGTGAGCTCCCGTGACTTGTCCCAGCTTCTGCCAACCTAGCAGTTCGGAAGCACATAAAAATTGCAAGTAGAAAAACAGGGACCATCTTTGGTGGGAAGGGAACAGCGTTCTGTGCACGTTTGGCGTTTAGTCATGCCGGCCACATGACCATGAAGACGTCTTCGGACAGCGCTGGCTCTTCGGCTTTGAAATGGAGAAGAGCACCGCCCCCTAGAGTGAGGAACGACTAGCACATATGTGCGAGGGGAACCCTTTACCTTTACCTTATATGCTGACCCCAGATCATCAATATAATATTTTTGGTGAGCAGACTGTTTCCAATCGTGCATCTTTGAATCTATCTCTCTTCCAAAGCAATTCTTTGCAGGCAAAAATGAAAAAAAACTGAGTTGCGTGTTTGCATGTCCCAAACCGGAAACCTTTGGCATTTTGTGTTCCTCAAAAAAAAAATAACAACACAACACTGCTGCATCGAACCACAATTCACAGTACAATCTGGAATCAGTTCTCCATCAAGTTCTGCCAATAAAACCGGGCAAGCTGTTTTGCGTTCGGCTTTCATAGAGTCGATTTTGTGATTGCTTTGCGGCCGTACCTGATATATTTCACGGTGACCTCATCCGACGTCGTTTGGAGGGAATAATGAAAATTAAAACTCAATCCTTCTCCTCCTTCCTCCTATATGTGTCTATTAACCTGAGTGATTTAGGGTATTCTTGGACCTTATATCAAATAAAGTGTATTTTGGCGGCTCTACACTCCGGAACATATGGAAGAGGTTATTTCATTTTTTTAAAAAGATGCATCAAGTGGCGGTGATGTCATACGAGACAGTAGGAAACTGAATCTCCAGGTTTGACCAGGGTACCAAATCACAGCTTCCTTTCTCCCTCGATGATGCTTTTTGATTTAAAAAGCGCCAGGACATAATCCCTGAAAATAATCTTTCGAAAAAAGAATGTACAAGGTAAGCAGTTCATTTAGTGACTGTTTGAAGTTACAACGGCACCGGGAAAAAAAGCAATTTATTTATTTATTTATTATATGTATTTATATGCCGCCCTTCTCCCGAAGGACTCAGGGCGGCGAACACAAGTTAAGAAACATGTACAATAAAATCGCACTTTAAATCAAATAACGAATTAATGATAAATTATACCATATTTTTCGGAGTATATGACGCACCTTAGTTTTTGGGGAGGAAAAATAAGAAAAAAGCTGATTGGCAGGTGGATTGGCCTCCCGGAATACCCCCAATCAGCTGTTCCCAGAGGTGAATGTTAGCAACAGGTTCCTTGGTGGTGAGCTCTGTGCCTTGCTTTTTTTTCAGCCTCTGAAACTTTTGAAACTCTGTTTCAGAAAGAACTTTTTTTTCGGAGGCTTTTTTTCTAAAGCTCTGTTTCGGAGGCTTTTTTTCCTGAAGCTTCGTGTCTGCGGCCTTTTTCCTGAAGCTCAGTGATCTGTCCCCCTCTATAGATACCCACAAAAACACAGCCAGTCGAGGGTTAAAGAAGCACTTGGCACACTCCACAGTTCTTATCTCAAACTTGGCAGCGATATGCACACCGTCTGCCAAGGGCTTTAATAGTTCACAAAAAGAAAATCACCTACGTAGCTTTGCCAAAATCCGTTCTTTTAGCTCCAAAGACTACTAGATTGAGTTTTTGTTCATCACAGAGATCATTAACCACCACCCTGTCTATTATATAGTCTCTGGGTGTGGTCCAGTGACTCATTGGTCCTGTGACTCTAGTCCAGTGACTCAGGTCTATTCCCTCATGCGTCTCCGCAGCTGCTGTAAGCGTTTATCTCGCCTTCTTTGACGTGCGTCCAGGAATGACGTCTCTCCCTCACTCTCATCTGAGACACCTGTTTCCCCCTACTTTGCTCTCTTTCAGCTGGCACCTGAGACGGTGCCAGAGGGGGGGGGGGCTGGGAGATCTGGCTGGCTCCTCTTCCCCATGCTCAGAGCTTCCTTCCTCCAATGGGATAGGCTCAGAGGACGGGGCCACAACACTCAGTTCACAGAAGAGGTTGTAGAAAAAATGGTTTTAAAAGTAAAAAAAATATAAATAATTGGCCACGCCCACCTAGTCACATTACGCCCCCCCCCACAAGCCACGCCCACAGAACTGGTAGTAACAAATTTTAGATTTCACCACTGATAGAAACCATATAGATATTAGAAAAAACACACACACACACACAAAATAAAGAAGGGAAGGGGAATAAGTAGGAAAGAAAATGTAACAAAGAAACGGAAAAAAGAAGATGATACAGAAGACCTTTTGACAGCCGTTATAAATGCGTTCATATTTTACCCTCTCTAAGGTTACCTCACAATTTCCTTCTCTCTAATCTTCGAACCCATAAATCACTCGTTCATTTTTCTCCTCTTTTTTTTCCCCCTCCAGTGAAAATTCCTCCAGGGGTTTCCAGTCGCTATAGCTGTTGATTTTTCGCTAATCAAAACGAGTTGCCATTTCTGCTAGTTAGGTCATGTCCACCACCCCGTTTTCCTCTGTGGGTATTTTTTGTAACTCCTTCCAGTTTTGCGTATATAATTGTCTCGCAGCAGTAATCGTATCTCAGAAAAATCTCTTTTCTTCTTTCTTTCTTTCTTTCTTTCTTTTCTTTCTTTCTTTTCTTTCTTTCTTTCTTTCTTTCTTTCTTTCTTTCTTCCTTCCTTCCTTCCTTCCTTCCTTCCTTCCTTCCTTCCTTCCTTCCTTCCTTTTTCTTTCTTTCTTTCTTTCTTTCTTTCTTTCTTTCTTTCTTTCTTTTCTTTCTTTCTTTTTCTTTCTTTCTTTCTTTCTTTCTTTCTTTCTTTCTTTCTTTCTTCTTCTTTCTTTCTTTCTTTCTTTCTGTCTCATCCATCCATCTATCTATATATCCATCCATCCATCCATATCTATTTATCTATCCATCCACCATCCATCCATCTCTCTCTCTCCATCCATCCATCCATCCATCCATCCATCTCTATCTATCTATCTATCTATCTATCTATCTATCTATCTATCTATCTATCTATCTATCTATCTATCTATCTATCTATCTATCTATCTATCTATCTATCTATCTATTCATCCATCAATCCATCCATCTATCCATCTATCCATCTATCATCTCTCTTTCCCTATCTCCCATATATCTGTCTGCTTGCCTATCTTCTTTCCTACTTTCCTATCCTATCCTATCTTCCTTCCTTCCTTCCTTCCTTCCTTCCTTCCTTCCTTCCTTCCTTCCTTCCTTCCTTCCTTCCTTCCTTCCTTCCTTCCTTCCTTTTTCCTTCCTTCCTTCCTTCCTTCCTTCCTTCCTTCCTTCCTTCCTTCCTTCCTTCCTTCCTTCCTTCCTTCCTTCCTTTCCTTCTTCTTCCTCTCCCTCTCCCCTATATCATCATCATCATCATCATCTCATCTATCTAATGCTGAGTGGTGAAACTCTGGCCATTCCGTCAAACCCTGCCTTGAATCATTTGGTTTCATATATCTCCGGTGCCATTAAATTCCTCCCATTTTTTTTTATTCTCTCTGTTTTCCTCCTTTCTTGAAATCTGTTTTCAATTTGCTTTTATTGGCTACTGAAAGGATTCGTTGACTAGTCCTCCAGAGCAGTGACCAAAAATGAAGGTAAAATTATGTCCAGCTCTTTCTCCCCCTCCCCTTTCCTTCTTTCTCTTTTTGGCCTCTGAGCAGAGGTTTGGCAAAAATATCCTTCACCGTAAGCTCTTTCTCCCCCCCCCACAAGTTATTTATTTATTTATTTTTTACAAATCAATTTTATCAAATCAATGTGTGAACAGGGTGGCATCTGGGTGTCATACATTCTAATACAAATAAAACTAGTATAATTAATTATAGTTATTACATTCAAGGGGGACACGGTGGCTCAGTGGCTTAAGATGCTGAGCTTGTCGATCGAAAGGTTGGCAGTTCAGCGGTTCGAATCCCTAGCGCCGCGTAACGGGGTGAGCTCCCGTGACTTGTCCCAGCTTCTGCCAACCTAGCAGTTCGAAAGCAGGTAAAAAAAATGCAAGTAAAAAAATAGGGACCCATCTTGGTGGAAGGCAACAGCGTTCCATGCGCCTTTGGCGTTGAGTCATGCCGGCCACATGACCACGGAGACGTCTTCGGACAGCGCTGCTCTTCGGCTTTGAAACGGAGATGAGCACCGCCCCCTAGAGTCGGGAACGACTAGCACATATGTGCGAGGGGAACCTTTACCTTTACTACATTTAATCAACTGATATATTTCTAATAATGATACACATTTATATCAAGTTGCAATCTGTCGTCGTTCAATTATTCCATGTTTTCTCTTGTTATTACTTTTATTGTATCATATAGCAGTGTAAACACTAATATTCCCTTTCTCTTATTTCTAGCACTGATTCTAACTTTAACCTTTATTAAAAGCCTTTTTCTTTCTATCCTACTTAACTTCTAGTCATGACCATAAGCTCTTTCTGAAAAGATTTCAGCACCTCCTAAACTTTTCTTTTGGGAGAAAGTTGACTCTCTTTTTCTCCCTCCCTCCCTCCCTCCTTCCCTATTCTTCTCTCCTATTTTTCCACAGTTAAAAAAGTCTTAACCTGTTTAAAGAGGCGAAAAAGAAGAATGGAAAAACAAGCGAAACCTGGAAAAAAAAAGCTGAAACACAAAAGAGGAGAATTGTAGCCTCTTTTCACACACAAAGAACTCTGTCAACAGCAGCAGGTTTAAATGTGTGCGTGTTTTTTTAAGCAAAAAGAGCTCAAATCCCAAACCAATCAGATCCTTTAGCCTCCCTCCCTCCCTACCCTCCCTCCCCCCTCTCTCTCCCTCCCTCTCTCTCTCCCTCTCTCTCTCTGGGCTAATTAGGGTTTTGGAAAACCCATGTCAAACATGCCGAGCTAATTTAATGCCGTGCTTAAGTCTGCCTCTAATCATTTCTTCCCTTGTGAGCATTGTCAATTTGGCAGAGGAAACACCAAAAGAAAGCCAAAAAGAAAGTTTAAGCTTTTCTTTTGGAGTGTGAGGTGGGGGGACGACAACGACGACGGAGGGGACGGACACGAGGGGGATGGTTGGTGTGTCTTGTTTTGGCTGCATCCCTCTTTTTTCTTGTTGTTCTTGCAGGAATCACATTGGTTGCCTGCCTGCTTCGCGTGCAATTCAAGATCTTGATTATCGCCTTTAAAACCCTACTTGACTTTGGGGGTGGGTGGGTAGGGGATGGGTGTCAGGCTATTTGAAGGACCACCTCTCCCCTATGACATCTACCTGACCCACAACTTGGGAAGGCAGGGTGGATGATGAATCCCTTCGATTAGGATGCACATCTGGTAGGACCACAAAAGAGGGGTCTAAGGCAACTTCCCATGGACAACTCATCATGGCCAACTCATCATGGCCAACTCACCATGGCCAACTCATCATGGCCAACTCATCATGGCCAACTCAAGTGGTTGATTTGATGTGTTGCTGCTGCTTTGGGGTTGGGGGTTCAGATGGAGATTTTTACGGGTTTTGATTAATTGGTTTTTCTCAATGTTGTAAGATGCTTGAAGTCGCCTAGTGGTGAGTCGGGCAGCCATATACATTTTTTAAAAAATACATATTGTTAAAATTGTATTTGTTGTTAAACCCGCCTTTATTATTTTTATAAATAAGTCAAGGTGGAGAACATAAGAAATGCTTCTTCCTCCTCCTATTTTCTTTACAACAACCCTATGAGGTGGATTGGACTGATAGATAGGGACTGACCCAAAATCGTCCAGCTGGCTTTCATGCCTAAGGCGGGACTAGAACTCACCGTCTCCTGGTGATTGGCCCAAAGTCACCCAGCAGGCTTTCATATCTAAGGTGGGACTAGAACTCACCATCTCCTGGTGATTGGCCCAAAGTCAGCCAGCCAGCTTTCATGCCTAAGGTAGGACTAGAATTCACCGTCTCCTGGTGATTGGCCCAAAGTCAGCCAACCAGCTTTCACGTCTAAGGTGGGACTAGAACTCACTGTCTCCTGGTGATTGGCCCAAAGTCACTCAGCTGGCTTTTATGCCTAAGGTGGGACTAGAACTCACCATCTCCTGGTGATTGGCCCAAAGTCAGCCAGCCAGCTTTCATTCCTAAAGTGGGACTAGAACTCACCGTCTCCTGGTGATTGGCCCAAAGTCAGCCAACCAGCTTTCATGTCTAAGGTGGGACTAGAACTCACCGCCTCCCAGTTTCTAGCCTAGTGCCTTAACAACTAAAGCAAACCGTCTCTCAAAGGATACATAAATAAGCAAGACGGACTGTTGGAAAGAAGAGAACCTGATAAAGCCGACAATTTCCCATCTCACCGATGAACAGGTGGAAAGATGTAGCTCAGCATTCAGCGATATAATTATATAGCGAATCGGTGTCACATTTCAAGAGTCATCAAGTTACGGCGTGTTTACGCATCTCTTTAAACAATAACCTGCTTAGCTGCGATATGTTGGCCAAACCACAGTTGGTTGGCATTGCCTATCACCCTATGCCATAAGCCCAGTTTTACAAACCGCTGGCTAAGCCTGTATAACACCCACCCACACAAGCCCCGGATACGCAACATGCCACTTTATTTTATTTTTTTTTTGAAAAAAGTTTTTTATTTTTATTTCTTATACACAGATTGTAAATGTACATTCTCTTATCCTAATTGATCATATCTATCTATCTATCTATCTATCTATCTATCTATCTAATCTATCTATCTATCTATCTATCTATCATCTATCTATCATCTATCTATTATTTTATTTTTGTAGGTCTTTATGTGTATATTTCTTTATGCCAGGGATTTTCCTACGTATATCAAGATGTTTCATGGCCTAATTTTCAATGAAATCTCCATTCACTAGTTTTTAGACCTTTTTAAACATTCCAGCAGCTATCATGCTAACTGTTTGAATTTAAGAGGGAGACTGGTATAGATCTATTTCCATCTTGTTAGAGTTCGTCAGCCAGCCACACCCACTTTTCTTAATTCTGCCCTGTAACAATATATATATTGTTATATATGTTATATATATATGTTTCTGAGGTTTTCGTGGGTGTTTGTATGTAGGTCTTTGGTTATTCGGGTCTTCTCCCGTGTAGAATTGGAAGTATCTTGGCGACGTTTCGACGAAGTCTCATTCGTCATCTTCAGGCTGGAAGCATGAAGCCGAGAACACCAGCCTGAAGATGACGAATGAGACTTCGTCGAAACATCGCCAAGATACTTCCAATTCTACGTGGGAGAACACCCGAATGACCAAAGACCTACCTACCTACCTACATACATACATACATACATACATACATACATACATACATACATATATATATATATATATATATATATATATATATATATATATATATATATCTAATGAAAGCATAAAAATAAGACCCTTTAGTTACATTTGGGATTGCTCTTCTACCCTCTCTTTTCCCTCTTTTTATAACAGACCTTCTTCTCCTTCTTTTTTCTTTCTCCTTGCTCCCTCCTCTCCTCTTCTACTTTCTTCCTCCTCCTCTCCTCTCCTCTTCCCTACTTCCCCTTCCTCACCCCCACTCCTCCCTTCTTTTCTCCCTTTCTCGCCTTCTCTCCTGCTCTTGTCCCCTATCCTTTCTTCCTCTCCTTCCCCTTTCTTCCATTCCTCTCTCTCTCTCCTCTTCCCCCCTCCTCCTCTTCTATCCCTCTCCTCCCCCTCTCCTTTCTTTCTCCTGTGCAATATTTCCCTTATTTGGTATCCGAGCAACTCCCATTTTCTAACCATATATGCTTTCTTTTCAATTTCTTTCCCATTTTACCCAATCTATCATTTCATCATTGTACATTTATATTTATAATCTTCTTTCTCCCCTCCCCCCCCCCAATATGCCACTTTATTAAGGCTTTGTTTCTTTGTGTACTTGTGATCATCTTGGAAACGAGAAAGGGTGCTCTGCTTGGTTGAACTTTGATCAAAGCTCTGCCCCGAAGCAAAAAGGCACCAAGATTTTGGTTTTTTCCTCCCAGTTTTTCCTCCCTCCTCCTGCTGTTGTGCTTGTGAAATTGATCTCTGCACATGCAACTCAGGTGCCAAAAACTTCGGTTAGCCACGGATGCACAGGTTCTGCTTTCTAAAACGAAGCCATACACCTCAACCGTCAAACCACTTAGGATAACCCGCCTCCTGGCCTTACCGTCACGATATTTAAATATTCAACAAGTTTACAGGAATGAGAGGAGAAGGATAACAACATACTCCTCTTCCCAAAGGAGGAGAAAGTCCCAACCCCCCCCCCCCCAAAAGGCATTGATGATGGTCAAGGATGAACATCATAGCAAGATTCGGGGAACTTCACGGACGCAGTAAACCTTTTAAAAAATGTAAGCAGAAGAGGAAAGAGTCCAGATGATATTATTTTAGTGGGAGGGCGGGGAAGAGGAGGAGGGAACGGGAAGGAATTTTGTATTTATCTCCTGGGAGAGCCCTACATCTTGAACCAAAACAAAACAAAACAAAATAGCATCTTTCTTATAATAATAATAATAATAATAATAATAATAAGAAGAAGAAGAAGAAGAAGAAGAAGAAGAAGAAGAAGAAGAAGAAGAAGAAGAAGAAGAAGAAGAAGAAGAAGAAGAAGAAGAAGAAGAAGAAGAAGTTCATTGGGTCTAGTGGTAAGGTATCAGGATAGGAACTGGGAGATGGTGAGTTCTAGCCCTGCCTTAGGCACAAAAAACCGGGTAGGTGACTTTGGGCCAATCACCAGGAGATGGTAAGTTCTAGTCCTGCCTTAGGTCTGAATGCCTGCTGGGTGACTATGGACCAATCACCAGGAGCTGGTGAGTTCTAGTTCTACCTTAGGCACAAAAGCCAGCTGGGTGACTTTGGGCCAATCAGCAGGAGATGTTGAGTTCTAGTTCTTTCCCATAAAAGCCAGTTTAGGCCAGTCTCTCTCTCTCATCTCTCTCTCTCTCTCTCTCTCTCTCTCTCTCTCTCTCTCTCTCTCTCTCTCTCTCTCTCCTCTCCCTCCCTCCCTCCCTCCCTCCTCCCTCCCTCCCCCCTCCCCCTCCTCTCTCTCTCTCTCTCTCTCTCTCTCTCTCTCTCTCTCCAAGCCACCTCACAGGATTGTTGTGATGAGGAAAAAGAGGAGGAGGAGGAGGGATATTTAGGTACGTTCCACATCTTGAGTCACTTATAAAAATAATCAAGGGAAGGGGATAAGAATAAATGAATAAACGAACAAAGAAGCAGACAGACAGCACACATGAGGCTAAAACAATACCTATCTCTTTGCTTTTGAAATCCACTTCTAAAAGGCTTCACTTCCACCTGGTGCCCACACACTGTCGGCTACAGAAATTTCCCTGCAAAGTCTGAATTCTCGTGAAAAATTTGGGGGCATTTGTTTGTTTGTTTGTTTGTTTGTTTCTACTGGAAAAATTGGAACTGTCGCATACCTCTGCTTGCAAACTTTGGTGAGAAATTCAGAAAGGGATTTGCACCACACATTAGTCATGTCTGTGTTCCTGGTGACTGCTCCGTTGGGTGAAAAGGGAGCCTTTTGGACATCATAATAGATAGAAATGAAGCTTGAAATTAAGCCAATAGATTTCTTTGCAAGAAAGCAAAAGTACCCTGTTTCCCCCAAAATAAGACATCCCCTGATAATAAGCCCAATCGGGCTTTTGAGTGCATGGCAATAAGGCCAAGCGCTTATTTCAGGGTTCAAAAAAATATAAGACAGGGTCTTATTTTCAGAAAAACATGATAGGTAGGTAGGTAGGTAGGTAGGTAGGTAGATAGGTAGATAGGTAGATAGGTAGATAGGTAGATAGATAGATAGATAGATAGATAGATAGATAGATAGATAGATAGATAGATAGATAGATAGAGATAGATAGATAGATGATAGATAGATAGATAGATAGTTAGATAGATAGATAGATAGATAGATAGATAGATAGATAGATAGATAGATAGATAGATGATAGATAGATAGCCTGTTTCCCCCTAAATAAGACATCCCCTATAATAAGCCCAATCGGGCTTTTGAGCACATGGCAATAAGGCCAAACACTTATTTCAGGGTTCAAAAAAATATAAGACAGGGACTTATTTTGGGGAAAACACAGTAATGCTAAAAGGGGTGTTTTTTAAAAGCAACTTTTACAACTTGTGGTGGGATTGTGATAGTACACAAAAAATAAGGGACATGGTGCTCGGGGAAATTAGAGCACTTTTGAATGTAAATTTAGATACGTCACTGGAAATTGCATTATTGTTGCTGGTGGAACAGCGGGATAGAAATGAAACCAAAAGAAAAGAAAAGAAATGATTGTAAACTTGATAATGGCAGCTAGATTAGTGTTGGCAAAATACTGGGGACGAAATTGGGATATTCAAAGAAATGAATGGTATAATGAAATTTGGAGTATGGCAACAAATGATAAATTAACAACAGAAACTAAATTGAAAAAAAAGGGATGATTAAAACAAACAATTATAATGAAATATGGGGGGATTTTATAAAATCGGTGTTGGTGGAAGGCAAAGGGAATAAATCTACTCAAGAATATATGTTGTTTTGGAGGGATAAAGGCACAATTAGAATATACTGTATATTTTTTAGCTGTTATAGACAAATAAATTTAAGGGGGAAAATGGTCTCTGGGGGTACACTGTATTATTAGTATTTTTTTCTTTTTTTTGTATTTAGATGTGTATGTATATTTTCGTATTGTTTGCATTACTTGTATTTAAAATAATTTTTTTAAAAGCAACTTTTACAACTGTGTCAAAACTCATAATTAGAAAGTCATGGAAGCATCTTTTAGATGTGTTTGTAGCATTTTGTGAATAATACGTTAACCAGAAGGAAGTTAGATGGGTGATAGGTTGTCAAGAAAATGTAAAACAAACACAACAAAACCCTTTAAAAATGACAATGCTAGCGATTAAAATGGGATATGGAACATTGGCAAAGTAATAAAAATACTTTACACTCACTCCTATTTGAAATAAAATAGGAATGAAGTATAAATCAGGAGCACATGTATAAATCTTTTTCAGAATTTTTTTCCCCCTCCTGGAGTTGTATTGAATGAAAAAAATAATAATAATAAGGATCCCAGAATCTTTACAAGAACTATTTTCAAAGAGCACAAACTCTCAAAACCTCCTTCTCCATTTCTTTCTCCTTTTTCAAGGACGTTACAAAAAATGTCAAACAGAATCAAAACTTGAAATAAACAATATTATAAAAAGAAGGAAACCTCCTCCAGGGGCCGCTATTAAACCACAAACTTCTACGGTGGGGAAAAAAAAACAAACCCCTGACTGGGATTAAAAATGAAATAAGGCCACAATTAAAGAAAATAT
>CM075968.1:36434174-36436705 GCA_038048745.1 Coluber constrictor foxii | reverse complement strand
GTGGGGACTAGAATTCACCGTCTCCTGGTGATTGGCCCAAAGTCAGCCAACCAGCTTTCATTCCTAAAGTGGGACTAGAACTCACTGTCTCCTGGTGATTGGCCCAAAGTCAGCCAACCAGCTTTCACGTCTAAGGTGGGACTACAACTCACCGCCTCTCAGTTTCTAGCCTAGTGCCTTAACAACTAAAGCAAACCGTCTCTCAAAGGATACATAAATAAGCAAGACGGACTGTTGGAAAGAAGAGAACCTGATAAAACCAACGATTTCCCATCTCACCTATGAACAGGTGGAAAGGTGTAGCTCAGCATTCAGCGATATAATTATATAGCGAATCGGTGTCACATTTCAAGAGGCTGAAGGCATCTGAGTCATCAAGTTACGGTGTGTTTACGCATCTCTTTAAACAATAACCTGCTTAGCTGCGATATGTTGGCCAAACCACAGTTGGTTGGCATTGCCTATCCCCCTATGCCGTAAGCCCGGTTTTACAAACCACTGGCTAAGCCTGTATAACACCCACCCACACAAAGCCCCGGGATACGCAATATGCCACTTTATTTTATTATTTTTTTTGAAAAAAGTTTTTTATTTTTATTTCTTATACACAGATTGTAAATGTACATTCTCTTATCCATAATTGATCATATATATATATAATTTTATTTTTGTAGGTCTTATGTGTATATTTCTTTATGCCAGGGATTTTCCTATGTATATCAAGATGTTTCATGGCCTAATTTTCAATGAAATCTCCATTCACTAGTTTTTAGACCTTTTTAAACATTCCAGCAGCTATCATGCTAACTGTTTGAATTTAAGAGGGAGACTGGTATAGATCTATTTCCATCTTGTTAGAGTTCGTCAGCCAGCCACACCCACTTTTCTTAATTCTGCCCTGTAACAATATATATATTGTTATATATGTTATATATATATGTTTTTCTGAGGTTTTCGTGGGTGTTTGTATGTAGGGTCTTTGGTTATTCGGGTCTTCTCCCGTGTAGAATTGGAGAGTATCTTGGCGACGTTTCGACGAAGTCTCATTCGTCATCTTCAGGCTGGAAGCATGAAGCCGAGAACACCAGCCTGAAGATGACGAATGAGACTTCGTCGAAACATCGCCAAGATACTTCCAATTCTACGTGGAGAACACCCCGAATGACCAAAGACCTACCTACCTACCTACATACATACATACATACATACATAACATACATACATATATATATATAATATATATATATTATATTATATATATATATTCTAATGAAAGCATTAAAATAAGACCCTTTAGTTACATTTGGGATTGCTCTTCTACCCTCTCTTTTCCCTCTTTTTATAACAGACCTTCTTCTCCATCTTTTTTCTTTCTCCTTGCTCCCCTCCTCTCCCTCTTCTACTTTCTTCCTCCTCCTCTCCTCTCCTCTTCCCTACTTCCCCTTCCTCACCCCCCACTCCTCCCTTCTTTTCTCCCTTTCTCGCCTTCTCTCCTGCTCTTGTCCCCTATCCTTTCTTCCTCTCCTTCACCTTTCTTTCCAATTCCTCTCTCTCTCTCTCTCCTCTTCCCCCCCTCCTCCTCTTCTATCCCTCTCCTCCCCTCTCCTTTCTTTCTCCTGTGCAATATTTCCCTTATTTGGTATCCGAGGCAACTCCATTTTCTAACCATATATGCTTTCTTTTCAATTTCTTTCCCATTTTACCCAATCTATCATTTCATCATTGTACATTTATATTTATAATCTTCTTTCTCCCCTCCCCCCCCCCCCCCAATATGCCACTTTATTAAGGCTTTGTTTCTTTGTGTACTTGTGATCATCTTGGAAACGAGGAAAGGGTGCTCTGCTTGGTTGAACTTTGATCAAAGCTCTGCCCCGAAGCAAAAAGGCACCAAGATTTTGGTTTTTTCCTCCCAGTTTTTCCTCCCTCCCCTCCTGCTGTTGTGCTTGTGAAATTGATCTCTGCACATGCAACTCAGGTGCCAAAAACTTCGGTTAGCCACGGATGCACAGGTTCTGCTTTCTAAAACGAAGCCATACACCTCAACCGTCAAACCACTTAGGATAACCCGCCTCCTTGGCCTTACCGTCACGGATATTTAAATATTCAACAAGTTTACAGGAATGAGGGAGAAAGGATAACAAACATACTCCTCTCTCCCAAAGGAGGAGAAAGTCCCAACCCCCCCCCCCCCACCCAAAAGGCATTGATGATGGTCAAGGCATGAACATCATAGCAAGATTCGGGGAACTTCACGGACGCAGTAAACCTTTTAAAAAATGTAAGCAGAAGAGGAAAGAGTCCAGATGATATTATTTTAGTGGGAAGGGGGGGACGGGGAAGAGGGAGGGAAGGGAACGGGAAGAATTTTGTATTTATCTCCTGGGAGAGCCCTACATCTTGAACCCCAAAACAAAACAAAACAAAATAGCATCTTTCTTATAATAATAATAATAATAATAATATAATATAATAATAATATAATAATAAATAAGAAGAAAAGAAGAAGAGAAGAAGAAGAAGAAGAAGAG
>CM075968.1:36379174-36429174 GCA_038048745.1 Coluber constrictor foxii | reverse complement strand
GTTTTGCCATTGAATTGTGTGTTTTTTTTTAAAAAAAATCTGTCTTAAAATCCAAATTCTTTCTCTCTCTCTCTCCTCTACTGTAAATCTATCTATATCTTCTATCTATTCTCTCTTAACATCTTTCTTTCTCCATCCATTATCTATAGTTTAGATTTCTATAGACAGATTTCTACCTATAGATAGATTAGATTTCTATTATCTATAGATGTAGATTTCTCTCTCCATCTATTATCTATATCAATCTGTCTATCATCTATCTATCTAATCATCTATCTACTGTGTATCTATCTATACCCATCTTCTATCTATTCTCTTTCAGGATCTCTCTCATCTCTCTTTTATCTCCTTTGCATATTTATCTCTATTTTTCCATTTCCAGATCTTTTCTTTCTCCTTCCTTCCTTCCTCCTTTCCTTTCTCCCTTCCTCTCTCCTTTTCTTTCTTTCTTTCTTTCTTTCTTTCTTTCTTTCTTTCTTTCTTTCTTTCTTCTTCCTTCCTTCCTTCCTTCCTTCCTTCCTTCCTTCCTTCCTTCCTTCCTTCCTTCCTTCCTTCCTTCCTTCCTTCCTTCTTTCTTTCTTTCTTTCTTTCTTTCTTTCTTTCTTTCTTTCTTTCTTTCCTTCTTCCTTCCTTCCTTCCTTCCTTCCTTCCTTCCTTCCTTCCTTCCTTCCTTCCTTCCTTCCTTCCTCTTTCCCACCAAGCTGAAAAAAATTCTGGGTGGCCTTCATAAAGAATTCACAACAAATAATCGTTTAATAGGTACCATTTAAAAAAACACACACACACATTTCTCTTATCCAACTCCTACATTTTCTTCTTCTGTCCGCGGTGGAGATTGGACTGTCCTGCCTGCCCTCTTAATTTTCTTTTTCCTCTGCTGCCACTTTTCATAAGTTCCCCTGTAAGCGAAAGGCAGACTTAAGGGCCCTTTCCTGAAATCTAGATGGATTTGGTTTGCAGCTCTCCCAAATAAACAACGCCCTTGTGTGAACTTTGCCCATCAAAGAAATGCCCGCCATTTATGTCATGGGTAGGCAAATCAAGTTATTTTAAGTGTTTCTGCCAGGGATTCCTGTTACAGCAAGAGGAAGAATTATGGCATTAAAAGGAAGGGGGAAAAAAGGACATTTATTTCTAAGTGTTCTCTCTCACTTTTGTTTTGAAAATGCTCACTTGCAAAGAAGCCGTTATGGTACCTCAGTTTCATGTGCCTTGAATTAAGTGTTTATCGGACATCTCCCAAATGTTCTGGATGAGAAACATGTTTTATTTGCAGTAACCTCTTTGAATATTTCTTGTTAAAAACAATTGCAACAATAAAAAAAAGGCAAACTAATATAAAACAGTCCAGGGCAAAGCTTTGGTGTCTTTTTATATATCTGTTATTGTATCTCCCAGACTGCAGGAAGCAGCCATTCATTGAATTAAGAGCAAAAATGTTAAAACGTGCTGTTTGAAGAAAGCTGTTTTTTCATTGAAGAAAGCTTGGGGGGGGGGCGTTCTCCCCTTCCTGATCTAAGCTATTAGTGGGAGAAGGATTGACTTACAAAGGGAAATAAACAAAAGCACTTTAAAAAAATATATCCAAGGAACAGAGTATAGCAAGGAGAAATATTAGTCAATGGGGAGGGGGGGGGGGGAGAGAGACGGGGAAGAATTCTCCCATAACTGAG
Source organism: Coluber constrictor foxii (assembly GCA_038048745.1). NCBI lineage: Eukaryota > Metazoa > Chordata > Lepidosauria > Squamata > Colubridae > Coluber > Coluber constrictor. The sequence goes on along the minus strand of CM075968.1, from coordinate 36,427,501 downwards.
TTTTATTTCTTACAACAAAGATAGGCAGAGATCTGGTGTGACCCCGAATTTCTAATGATTTAATTCATATTTTCCAGGTTAATTGTAGAAATTAGAGTTAGAAGTAGAATCTGGGCTTCTGGCACATAAGAGGAAAGGGGAGAAAGAAAGAAAGAAAGAAAGAAAGAAAGAAAGAAAGAAAGAAAGAAAGAAAAAGGAAGGAAGGAAGGAAGGAAGGAAGGAAGGAAGGAAATATGTAAATAAATAAAGAGAGGGAGGGAGGAGGGAAGAAAAAGAAAGGAGGAAGGAAGGAAAGAAGGAAAAAGAGGGAGGGAGGGAAGAAAAAGAAAGAAAGAAGAAACAGAAAGGGAGAGAAAAAGAAAGAAAGAAAGAAAGAAAGAAAGAAAGAAAGAAAGAAAGAAAGGGGGAATTACATAAACAGAGGGAGGCAAGAGGAAGGAAGAGAAAGGAAGAGAAAGGAAGAAAGGGAAAAGAAGGAAATATGTAAATAAATAAAGAGACGCAGGTAGGAGAGAAGGATAAGAAAAAAAGAAAGAAAGAGAAAGAAAGAAAGAAGAAATAGAAAGGGAGAGAAAAAGAAAGAAAAGGGGAATTAAATAAAAAGAGGCAGGGCAAGAGGAAGGAAGAGAAAGGAAAAAGAGGAATTATAAAAGAAAGGAAGGAAAGATGGAAAAGAACAATAGAGAGGGGAAAAGAAAGAGGAAATGAAAGAAAGGAAGGAGAAAGAAGGAAAAGAAAGAAAGAGGAAAAAATGATAGAAAAGAGAGAGAGGAGAAAGAAGGATGTTGACCGACCATTCTCACATCATGTTAGTAAATCCTCTGCTGTTCCGGCTGCTGTTTAACTTAAAAGATGTTTAGACAGTATTTTAATGGGTCATGCGTGATATATTTTCCCCCAAGACGTAATTTCATGCATCTATTGGAAAGCAACATTCACCTTTTTCTTCCTTCCCTTCCCTTCCCTTCCCTTCCCTTCCCTTCCCTTCCCTTCCCTCCTTCCCTTCCCTTCCCTTCCCTTCCCTTCCCTTCCCTTCCCTTCCCTCCTCCTTTCCTTCCCTTCCCTTCCCTTCCCCTCTCCTTTCCTTTCCTTTCCTTTCCTTTCCTTTCCTTTCCTTTCCTTTCCTTTCCTTTCCTTTCCTTATTTCTTTCCCTTCCTTTCCTTTCCTTTCCTTTCCTTTCCTTTCCTTTCCTTTCCTTTCCTTTCCTTTCCTTTCCTTTCCTTTCCTTTCCTTATTTCTTTCCTTTCCTTATTTCTTTCCCTTCCCTTCCCTTCCCTTTCCTCTCCTTTCCTTATTTATTTCCCTTCCCTTCCCTTCCCCTCCCTTCCCTTCTTCCTTTCCTTTCCTTTCCTTTCTTTCCTTTCCTTTCCTTTCCTTTCCTTTCCTTTCCTTTCCTTTCCTTTCCTTTCCTTTCCTTTCCCTTCCCTTCCTTCCCTTCCCTTCCCTTCCTTCCTTCCCTTCCCTTTCCTCTCCTCTCCTTTCCTTTCCTTTCCTTTTTTTTTTCTTTTTTGGGTCGAGCAAAATCCTCCAAGCTCTCCCCAGACATCAAGTCTGGTGGATTTCAAACAACATTCACTTTGCACATTTCGCTTGTCCTTTGAAATCGTGCCCGACTCCTTGTAAATCTTCACAACAGAAATCCATGATGAAAGACAGACAGAAAGTAGGATGCTTTGTCAGAAGAATCACTTACAAAACACAAGGTTAAAAGGTAACAGCAACCATCTTAAAGAACCTGGCAAGGAGCGAAGAGACAACCTCTTCCCTCGCTCCCCCAACCCACCCTCCTTTGCTCTCTCTAGATAGCTGATCCGGTCTTGGCTGTGCAGAACTTAAAAACATTTTATTAAAAGGCCCTGTTTTGGGAGGGAGGGGGTGGGTGGTGGAGGAAAGGCCAATTATTGCCAAAAAAGGAACTCATAAAAAAAAGGTGGGGGGGGGGGGGAGGTTTGAAAAACAACAAGAATCCACAACACGAAATGAAGCCCAAAAATAAAAAAACCGTGGGACAGTGAAAATCCTGTCCCTGATGCTTGAGCGGTTTTTTCCAAGACTTTTCAAGTTTTAAAGACTTTACTCAATGCACAAATTTGACTTTTTTTCTTTTTTTGCAAAAATCCCTGGAAAGGGGGTGATGGGGAGTGTGTGTGTGGGGGGTGGGGAGAAAGTGAGGTATTACACCTTAGACATGAGTCATGGGGTTTGTTACCTTTGAAAATTCTCAAACCCCGCACATGTCAGGGAGCTGAACGTTGTTGGCAGGGAGCCTCTGAAAAACAAGATTTTTGGTGGTTTTTCTTTTTTCTTTTCTTTTTTTTAAAAAAATGACATTTACTCGACCGCTGGAAAACAGCTGGCATTCTAAGCAAGGTTGCAGGACGTGCGGAATAAAAAGCAGAATAAAGAAATCCGAAGAGAAGGAAGGAAGGGAAATGGCAAGGGGAGATCAAAGGGGAAAATGAGACAATTTCCGCCCCCCCCCCCCAAAAAAATATTGCTGCCCGGGTGCAATTAATCCGCGATACGGCTGGGTTTCGCCAGCTTCCAGAAACACGTAACGTTGGAGGCTGTTTGCGCTTCGGGGCCAACCTGTTCTAGAAAAGTGGAATTGCTATACACAAACGTAGTTGTTGTTTTCGGCCCTCTACCCTCACTTGTCTAACAAGCGGGGAACTTTTAGCAGATATCAGAATCAGAATAGAGCTGGAAGGAACATTGGAGGTCTGCTAGTCCAGCCCCCTGCTCATCCTTGCCCAAATAGGATGACGAGAAAGGGCCCCAACTTAAGAGGGTCTCTAGAGGTCCCAGGCCCCAGGTCATCTAGGGGAAAATGATTTTCAGAGAACGCGGAACTAACTTGAGGAGAAGCTTTCTAACAGTTAGAAAAGTTAATAAAACGACTTGCCTGAGAAACAGTGGGTGCCCCAACATTGGAGGTTTTTAAGAGGGGGATTGGGCAGCCATTTGTCTCAAAGGGTATGAGGTTTCCTGCTTGAGTAGTGGACTAGATGACCTCTAAGGTCCCTTCCCGTTCTGCATAACGCAGAATGTATCGGCACGCTGGTGCAAAAGTACCGATAATAAACAAACATTCACGGGTTCAATTATGATTTCTGAGAGGTTGCTAGGGGTTTGCAGGAGTGCAGTGGTGTAAATACGGGTTAGACCTGAACGTACGACCACAACTGAGCCCCGAATTCCTGTCGCCGAGCTAGACAGTCGCTAAACGAGTGTCGCCCCATTTTGTGACCCTTTTGGCTACGGTTGCTCAGTGAATCATATGGTGGTTTCAATGAAGCCACCTTCCCCCCCATCGGTTTTAATTCTCAAAAGCCAGCTGGGAAAACAACCCCGTGGTGATCGCATAACCGTGCAGCCATCTTAAATACATGCCGGATGCCAACTGCCCTGAATTTTTGATCACGTGACCGTGGGGGGGGGGAGGGGGGGACGCTACAACCAACACAATTGTGAAAACTATTCTGAAGTCACTTTTATCAGTAGTGTTTAACTTGGAAGGCCATGAAACAAATGGTTGTAAGGTTGTAACAAGGGCTTGTTGTTGTTAGTTGTGAAGTCATGTCCGACCCATCGTGACCCCATGGACAACGTTCCTCCAGGCCTTCCTGTCCTCCACCATCCTCTGGAGTCCATTGAAGCTCACACCGACTGCTTCAGTGACTCTATCCAGCCACCTCCTTCTCTGCCGTCCCCCTTCTTCTTTTGCCCTTCATCGTTCCAGGCATTAGGTTCTTCTCCAGGGCGTCCTTCCTTCTCATTAGGTGGCCAAAGCATTTGAGTTTCCTCTTCAGGATCTGGCCTTCTAAAGAGCAGTCAGGGTTGATCTCCTCTAGGACTGACCAGTTGGATCGCCTTGCAGTCCAAGAGACTCGCAGGAGTCTTCTCCAGCACCAGAGTTGAAAGGCTCCATTCTTTGACACTCAGCCTTTTTTGTGGTCCAACTTTTCACAGCCATCCATTGCAACTGGGAAAACATCGCCTTGACTATACACACTTTTGTTGGCAGGGTGATGTCTCTGCTTTTTAGTATGCTGTTACTTGTATAGTAATGTTGTCTTGGTTACTTTGCGATTTTTTCTGATCATTGGGCAGCCATTTGTCTGAATTGATACAGGATTTCCTGCTTGAGTAGGAGATTAGACTAGAAGTCAAGGGACGATGGATACATGATTTAATTTTTTTACTTTTATATTGTTGTCTTGATTCACCTCTTCTTCTTTCCTGTTTTCCTTGTAAAGCATAGCAAATAAAGTATTGAAGCGGGCAAGAGATGATTGGATGGATGAATTTTTTTTTCTGTTGTTGTTTTCGGTTATTTTTACTTTTCTCTCACTCTCTTCTCCTTTTTTTTTTTTCTTAAATAGGTGACAAGATTAGACGTTAGATAAGAAAGAAAGAAAATGTGTTTTTTTAACAAAGGGTGATACGATCAAAAGCAAGAATAAGCGATAGAAATAAGAAAAGGGGGGAGCATTAGAGTACACATTTTTATATCATAAAATGAAAGTAATAACAAGAGAAAATGTGGAATAATAGAACAATGATAGACTATAACTTAATATCAGTATGCATTATTATTAGAAATATATAAGCAGATCGAATGTAAGGATTACGATTAACTTGATTAGTTTTATTTGTATTAGAATGTAGGAGACTCGAGCGCCACACTGTTCACGCATTAATTTGATATTTTTATAATAAATAAATAAAAACAACTTGAAAAAAAGAGAGATTATAACACCTCCAAAGTCCCTTTCAACTCTTATTTTTCCAATCCTGGTCCATGACTATAATCAAAATTATAATTCTAATCATAATTTTAAAAAGGCAGCACATTCAATCTATTAACATCTCTAGATCGGGTTGGACAAAGGTCCCTCAGAACTAGTTTAACATCTCTGGTAAGAAAATATGTTCTAGAAGATTAAACTGTTATCTGTGTTGATATCCAGGGGGATTTTTTTTTAAAAAAAAGAAGAAGTATTGAGAGAAACTCAGGTTATTTAATGGATTCCAACTTCCTACATTCTGTTGGGAAAGAGGTAGAAATTGCTAGAAGCTTCCGTGGCTTTTGTGGTTCCTCACGGTGTAACGACAGGTGATTTAAGAAGATCAAAAGACCAGGGCCAATGTATAAAAATAACACATTGCTCAGCATACATATTTGTTCATCGTGCTCTGGAATCTGTGATCAAGTCTTACCAAAGAGCAGAAAGAAAATTAGAGTAATCGCCATCTCCTCGGCAATTTTTAAGACGAGTCCGCGCCTCAGGCTGATTCCCATGTTCATAGGACTTGTTAATCACTCCCTGGGAACTTGCGGGTATGCTTAGCCAACAGAAGGGGTTATTAGGGAGAATTATAATGGCCAACTTCAAATAGTTGAAGGACTGATAGGTAGAAGAGAATATTTCCAGATCAGGGCTGAATTGTTGGGTTCCTTGGTTTGTTCGCTTGCAGGCATTGCCTGACCCCTCCAGGTAACATTATCAGTGCTAGAAGTGAGTGGGGTTTGTGGGGAGGAGGAGATGCCTGTGGGGTTCCTGATGCTCTCTTGGCGGTTTTCTTAAAGACATTTCATGACCCAATTAGGTAACGTCTTTAGTGTTGCTTCTCCTCCTTCATTAGTTTCTATCCATTGTTTCTTGCCTTGCCTTCTGGTGCTTCGGAGACTAGGTTCACCCCAAGGGTGAAATCCAGCAGGTTCTGACAGGTTCTGGAGAACTGGTAGCAGAAATTTTGAGTAGTTCGGAGAACTGGCAAATACCACCTTTAGCTGGCCCCAGAGTGGGGTGGGAATGGAGATTTTGCAGTATCCTTCCCTTGGAGTGGGTGGGAATGGGGATTTTGCAGTATCCTTCCCTGGGAGTGGGGTGGGAATGGTGATTTTGCAGTATCCTTTCCCCGGAGTAAGGTGGGAATGGAGATATTGCAGTATCCTTCTCCTGGAGTGGGGTGGGAATGGAGATTTGCAGTATCCTTCCCCTGGAGTGGAGAGGGAATGTAGATTTTGCAGTATCCTTTCCCCAGAGTAAGGTGGGAATGGAGATATTGCAGTATCCTTCCCCTGGAGTGGGGTGGGAATGGAGATTTTGCAGTATCCTTCCCCGGGAGTGGGTTGGGAATGGAGATTTTGCAGTATCCTTCTCCCAAGAGTGGAGTCGGAATGGAGATTTTGCAGTATCCTTCCCCTGAGTCGGGTGGAAACGGAGATTTTGCAGTATCCTTCCCCTGCCACGCCCACCAAGCCACGCCCAGCCAGCCACACCACACTCAACAAGCCACGCCCACAGAACCGGTAGTTTAAAAAAATTAGATTTCACCACTGGTTCAACCCCTCTTCTTTGTGGCAGCCTCTCAAACACTGGAACATTGTTATCATATCTCCTCTAAACCCTTCTTTTCTTTAGAGTACCATACACAAATCCTGCAATTGAGTTCCAAAGGGCTTTGGAATTATCTTCTCTTTGGAAGGTTTTCTCTCCTCCTCGAGCTTGTCCATTTCTTTTCAATACCTCCTGGTGCAGCGGTCTGCAACCTTAAACACTCAAAAGAGCCATTTGGACCCGTTTCCCACAGAAAAGAAAACACCGGGAGCCACAAAACCCTTCCCGTGCCTGACTATTTCTTGAGCAGCCCCAAAACTAGCCTATGGAGTTGAATTAAACGTTCTGTTTTCTTTGGAAACTTTTCTTTTCTTGGATTTATCCATGGTTGGCCTACCGGGGGTTGAAAAGCTCAATAAATCGCGTGCCGACAGGTGTCGCACATTGGCGCTTGTGACACATATTTTGAGTGACAGGGAGGGGTGAAAGAGCCACAGGTTGCTGATTCCTGTCCTGGTGGATATCATGGTGGATGGTGACCAAGAGGACCATTGGCGGTGGTTTTGGTGACCACCATGAAGTTCTCATGAAGTTCCTCCTTGGGGATGTCATTGAAAAGTAGGATGTCTGGAGGCTGCGGAGAGATGAAGGCCCAGTGAAAGATGGGACACTGACACACACACACAACTCTCTTGGCCACGTTGTCACTAAACTAATCCACGACACCCTGCTCCACCTAGAAAACATGCCCAATTATCTTCTTTTTTCCCTTTGAAATGCGTTTTTTTTTTTAAAGGCAAATGCTTTCATCGCGCCGCATGAGACTGAGAGCAAGAGGGAACAGTTCTTCAGCATGCTTCACTGCATTGGCACTTCAAAATGGGCATGCTACAAATGTGAGAAAATCTGAGAAAAACTATGAAGAACTCCATCCTACCGGTGCAGGCCAACTATCCTCATTGATCAGCTAGAGGACTCAAATGTATTTATCTATCTATCTATCTATCTATCTATCTATCTATCTATCTATCTATCTATCTATCTATCTATCTATCTATCTATCTATCATCTATCTATCTATCTATCATCTATTTATTTATTTGGTACGATTTATATGCCGCCCTTCTCCGGAGACTCAGGGCAGCTTACAATGCGTTAAGTAATAGCCTTCATACTTTTGTATATACCTGCTTAGTAGGGCTTTCGTAGCCCCCTCCACAAGCAGTGTTCTTTTTTATACAAAGTCACCTTATTGCCCCCACAATCCGGGTCCTCATTTTACCTACCTCGGAAGGATGGAAGGCTGAGTCAATCTTGATGATGGAGAATCTCCATAGATAAATTTTATTATGTTTTACTAACCTAAGTGAAATGTTAATCTACGTTGCCAGTCCATGTATGATATTCCATATGCTAAATAAATAAATTAATATGAGAAAAGGCCATGCATATTCAGGCGAATCCACACATCACTAAAGGTAAACATCAAGGACTCCTCAAAAAAGAGCCTGAGTAGCGTAGGGGGCTAATGCCTCCTACTAAAGGCAGCTATTAACATCCAGCTGCCTGTAATTCTGTGAGTTCAATCCTAGCCAGGCTCAAGGTTGACTCAGCCTTCCATCCTTTCTAAGGTAGGTAAATTGAGGACCCAGTTTGTGGGGGCAATAAGCTGACTTTGTATAAATATATACAAAAGTATGAAGGCTATTGCTTAATGCATTGTAAGCCTTCAGAGAAGGGCAGCATATAAATCAAATAAAAAAAACAAAACAAAAACATTATTCTGTTATTCTCCAAAGCTCGCTTCCAAGTAGTTTAAAAGCACAGGACCAAAGCAATGGAGAAACACAGCCATTCTCTTATAATTGCAATATCAGAGGATCCTTGGAGGACTCTCCGTCGTACAGATGAACCTTATTTGAACTTTTCAAAATTGGAAATTGTGCTTCCCCACCCCTCCGCCCTCCCTCCACGCAAGAGACAACTTTTATCCCAAAGAACAAGAAAACTCAAGAGGCAATAATTATCAGCTCGCTTGGAGCACCAGCGACTACTTTTGAAAATGAGAAATGTCATAAATACCATTATTTCCTCTGCTGTTTCAAGTTGAAAAGCCTTTATTTCCATCTTGAAAGCTGTGCTTTTATGAAGCAATACATTTTTCAGTGAATCCAGTACAGGCGTGGCCAAAATTGTGGAAAGCTTTTGGGGAAAGTTGTATTTTCTAAAAGTAGCTAATAACACCACTTTTTGGGGGTGAGGGGGTGAGGGAGTAGTACCGTAAAATTATATGTCAATGGAAAGATAATTTAATCAAGAATGTACTGCAATAACTTTTACGAAGGATTTGCTATTAGAAGAGCAGTGACAGTATAAAGAAGAAAAGTGAAACACGTAGAAAAAACGAGGTATAGAAAAATTATCATCGTAGAAAAAACGAGATATGAAAAAATGATCACCATGTCAGTTAATCCTTAGCTGGGTAACCTTTAGCACGAATGATGGTCTTACACCGTCTTCCCATGGAGTGAACCAAGTCTTTGAGTTCTGCAGCTGTTCTGATGTGAAACCAAGATTGAATGATGGCTTCTATTAACTGGGTTTTATTGCTGGGTCGCTTCTGACTAACAAGTTTCTTTAGTTAGCTCCATAGATGTTCAATTTGGTTAAGGTCTGAGCTATTCCCAGGCCGTTCCAGCAGCGGAATAGGATGATCTTGAAACTCCCCCCCAAAAAGTGGTGTTATTAGCCATCAAACCTCAAAAATACACTTTTCCTAAAAAGGTTTCCACAATTTTGGCCACTACTATAGAAGTGTGATTTTTACCTTGATTAAGTGAGAAGTGAGGTCATGGTCATGATAATTTCAATCCTATAGTAATTTTGCAATGCATATACACACAAAAAAGAGACCCTTCAGAAGGTTTGAATCAATGCACCACAAAGAGGGTTATTGAATGCTAAAATATTTTTGATTGGTAATTCACTTCCATGTTACATGAATTTAACTCAGTTATTATTATTTTTTTAAAAAAAAATAACCAAATGGTTCAAACCCCAATGGGACTCCAAAGACCACACTTGGAATACTGTTATCGCCACGATGTAAAAAAGATGTTGAGACTCTGGAAAGAATGCAGAGAAGAGAAACAAAGATGAAGAAGGGACTGGAGGCTAAAACATATGAAGAACGGATGCAGGAACTGGGGATGTCTAGTTTGATGGAAAGAAGGACTAGGGGAGACAGGACAGCAGTGTCCCAATATCTCAGGGGCTGCCCCAAAGAAGAGGGAGTCAAGCTATTCTCCAAAGCACCTGAAGGCAGGACAAGAAGCAAAGGGTGGAAACTAATCAAGGAGAGAAGCAACTTAGAACTAAGAAGAAATTTCCTGACAGTTAGAACAATTAATCAGTGGAACAATTTGCCTCCAGAAGTTGTGAATGCTCCAACACTGGAAGTTTTTAAGAAGAGGTTGGATAACCATTTGTCTGAAGTGGTGTAGGGTTTCCTGCCTAAGGAGGGGGTTGGACTAGAAGACCTCCAAGGTCCCTTCCAACTCTGTTATTCTGTTATTATTATTCTATTATTCTGAGGACTACTTGTATTAGGTTCAACCCAGCTCAAATTCATTGTAGTAGCTGCAATCTCACCACACACTAATCCTCTGTTTTAATTGTGGTTTGTGAATTCACATTTTTGGTGACTCAGATATCCACAAAGTTAGTTGGTTCCATACAAATATCTATCTATCTATCTATCTATCTATCTATCTATCTATCTATCTATCTATCTATCTATCTATCTATCTATCTATCTATCTATCTATCTTCTATCTATCTATCTATCTATAGGATTTTGCAGTTATCAAATTGACGGCTTCTTTCCTTGCAAGTGCCATGCAATTTCCAATAAATTAAACAGTAGCGCAACCACAAATTGAGTTGACTGCATAAATGAGCCACCACAGAGACAGCCTTGGTAATTAAAAACAAAGGCAGGCTGGAAAGACGCAGGAAGGCTCAAACCAAAATTAGCGCAATTAATGATTTATGAAATTGCTAAATTGAAATTACCGACTAGATTACAAAAGAAAAACAGTTTAACAGCAAAAATGAATCGCGTGGCGAAACCAAGACGCCACTTCCTCGCTCGGAATGGGAGCCCTTTTCCTAATCCCCTTAGATTAATGTAGAAATAATTTTAGAGAATTCAAAATGCTGGGAGGAAGATTTGAGCTAACCCAAACTCTGGAAAAATGTTCTTCAGCCTCTTAAATGTTTCCTTATGCTGCCAATCAAACTTTTGTCTTATTTAGAAGTTTATAAATCATGTAACAGTTGCAGAAAACAAATGTAAAATGTTTAGTTTAATGAAAAGCAGGAGTAGGGGTGTGTTTGACATGATAGCAATCGTCCGATATCTCAGGGGTTGCCCCAAAGAAGAGGGGGGTCAAGCTATTCTCCAAAGTACCTGAAGGCAGACAAGAAGTGATGGGAACCATTAGCGGAAATTTTGAGTAGTTCGGAGAACTGGCAAATACCACCTCTGGCTGGCTCCAGAGTGGGGACAGAATGGAGATTTTGTAACATCCTCCCCCTAGGAGTGGAGAGGGAATGGGGATTTTGCAGTATTTTTCCCCCAGGAGTGGGGAGGGAATGGGGATTTTGCAATATCCTTCCCCCTGTAGTGTGTAGGAATGAAGATTTTGCAGTATCCTTTCCCCACCACGCCCACCAAGCCACACCCACGGAACTGGTAGGGAACAAAATTTGAATTTCTCCCCTGCCTTCAAGGTTCCTTCCAGCTCTGTTATTCTGAATAATCACACCCACGCATGAAAAAAAAAACCCCTGATCTTAATGCTCCTTCCTGGTTCAAACAATCCCTTTCTAGCTGTCATTCTGGAAAGCAATATATATATTTTATGCAGCCCTACTTCAGTGAAATCACAATCCACTAGTTTCTAGGCTTTTTTTCCTGGCAGCCAGGAAACCCTCTGCTGCCCATTGGGAGAGGGTTTGCTGGCTGCCAGAAAAAAAAGCCTAGAAACTACTGGATTGTGATTTCACTGAACTAGGGCTGCATAAAAATCTTGGTTTACGTAGGAAGAACCTGGCTAAAGAGAAATACACATAAAGCCTACGAAAAGGAAAGAAAACATATATATATTCTGCCGAAACAATTCTGCCGAAACGATTCTGCCGAAACGTTGCCAAAGTGCTCTCAATCTTACACCGGAGAAGACCCGAATATATATATGTGTGTGTATGTGTGTGTGTGTGTGTCCTTTAAGCCAGGTTTTTCCTATGTAACCAAGATTTTTCTGGAACCACAATTGAGTGAAATCACATTCACTACTTTCTGGGGGTTTTTCCTTTCTTTTCATTCTGGCAGCCAACAGATTTTGTGCTGCATTGTGGGAGACCTATATAGCTATTTTTGGCTCGTTAGCCATCCTCAGTAAGCCACACCCACATCTCATGTTCCTCCCTGTAAAGGCACAATGTCTATTTTCTTACTTTTCGTAGGTTTAATGTGTGTTTTTCCTTTAAGGCAGGTTTTTCCTATGTAGCCAAGATTTTTCTGGAAACACAATTGAGCGAAATCACATTCACTACTTTCTGGGTTCTTTCTCCATCTTTTCTTTCTGGCAGCAAGCAAATTGTGTGCTGCATTGTGGGAGACCTATATAACTATTTCTGGCTCGTTAGAAAGAAAATAGACATTGTGCCTTTACAGGGAGGAACATGAGATGTGGGTGTGGCTTACTGATGATGGCTAACGAGCCAAAAACACACATTAAACCTATGAAAAGTAAGAATATATATATATATGAGAGAGAGAGAGAGAGAGAGGGGAGCATCAAAATATGCTCCTCCTGTGCTTTATGGCAGGTCAGGAAACTGTACATGGCAGATTCATCAGCTTTCAGTTGCTTTGTCTTTGCAAAATGCATTTGGCTACGTTTATGTGGTCAGGAGAATTGTTTCAGGAGTTTCATTTTGTTTTTGGCCCACTCTCTGTATAAATCCAAGGTGAATTATTGGTACCCCCAGCTGTTTTTCATCTCACAGAACCTCCGGAGAGAGGGAGCCTCCCCGTTGCCTACCACAATTCACAATTCACAATTCACCGGGCCATTTTTCACTATTCCCAACGTCGAACAATAAAACAGGTGTGTTAAATTTCTGCTGGGCTTCACATGTCTAGTTTATGATCTCCAGCAACGACGTCCAAAACTGAGGCTGGGAAGAAAGAGGGCGAGCAAGAGACCCAAAATAAATTCTGGCTGGCTGCCCAGAATGAGGTCACTCCACGGTAGTCTTCGACTTACAACAGTTTAATTTAGGGACCGTTCAAAGTTACGATGCTGCTGGAAAAAGTGATTTATGACCAGAGGTGGTATTCAGCTGGTTCGGATTGGTTCAAGCGAACCGGTAGTGCCAACCCACCCATTTACTCATCTCAAGAAGGAGATGGTCATGATGACATCAAACCCTGAGATCCCTGCAAGTTCTTAACCTGATCTAAAATTTAAGCACAGATGCAGACCAAGTCCAGAGCAGAATGGCATCAACTGAGCTTGGTGGTAAGAGCCCATAAATTAGGAATCAACCCAAGTTAGGTCCTCAGAACTGCCTTCTCTTAAGTCTGAGAAATCAAGAATCTCTCACATTCCTGCATTTGCTCAACAGAGCTATTCAGAAGATCCCAGAGAAGTTAAGTGGGTGTCTGCAAACCAGGGAGATAGCTTTTTAAGGATCTCGGATCTCCAAAAATAGGATGGGCAGTGCAAGGGTGGGATGGGATGGGTCAAGGGTCAGCAACCTGCGGCTCTGGAGCCATATGTGGCTCTTTCATCCCCCTGCTGTGGCTCCCTGTTACCAGTCGGCTACACAATTGATAGGGCTCTTGGTTACAACAGGTAGAGGAAAAAGGATGCCATGCTAGGAGGAGACTATGATGGGGGAACCGGACTTCTGGCCGGCTCTAGAATTGAACGGGGGGGGGGGGCTTCCAGTTAGGACCTTTGTGGCTCTTTGAGGGTTTAAGGTTGCCGACCCCTGGGATGGGCGAACGAAAGGCAGAGGTGCCCTTTTGCCTATCATGGAGAATGTGGATCGTTGTAGAGCTGTCCATGGTCCTGGTACCCGTCAACTGATGTTAGCTTTGATTAGCAAACAACATTTGGCAAGTCTGATTTTGGCTATTCCTTACTTAGAACATAGAATATTGGAATTGGCAGGGACCTCGGAGGTCATCTAGTCCAACCCCCCTGCTCAAGCAAATGCCGGCCCAGTCTCATCTTGTAAAAACCTCCAGTGATGCAACACCCACAACTTCCACAGCCAAACTTTCTCACTGGTTAATTGTTCTCATTGTCAGGAAATTTCATCTTAGTTTTAGGTCAGATCTCTTTTTAATGGCTTCCCCCCCCCCCACTCATTGCTTCCTTTCCTGCCCTCAAGTGCTTTGGAGAATAGTCAAAACTCTTTTCTCCAATAAACCAGGGCTAGGTAAATAATAATTTAGCCTAATGTATGAATCTAGTAAGGAAGGTAGTAGGGAACGAAAGAAAGGAAGCAAGTAGCGGATGAGTACAATGGTAAGATAAAGAAGGATAAATTCAGTGAAATAAGAGTTTTTGCAAATGGTCTTCCATAAATCTGTCAAACAACCACAAGAATTAACTTAGTAGTTAATTAAGGTTCAACAGCGGCAGACTGTTGAACCTTAATTGATGATGAAGATTCATTCAACACCTTTGAAACTGATGAGTGTGGACAGTCAAGAGTTGTTGACTTAATTTTTGTCTCCTCAGAAATTCTCCTCTCCATTTGGCTAAATAATTTATTTGCATAGTAATAGCAATAGCACTTAGACTTATATACTGCTTCATAGTGCTTTTACAGCCCTCTCTAAGTGATTTACAGAGTCAGCCTCTTGCCCTCAAATCTGGATCCTCATTTTACCCACCTCTGAAGGATGGAAGGCTGAGTCAACCTTGAGCTGGTCAAGATTGAACTCCAGGTGGTGGGCAGAGTTAGCCAGCATTCTAACCATTGTGCACCATGGATGGATGGATGGATGGATGGATGGAAGGAAGGAAGGAAGGAAGGAAGGAAGGAAGGAAGGAAGGAAGGAAGGACGGAAGGACAATAGCAATAGCACTTAGATTTCTATACTGCTTCACCGTGATTTTACAGCCCTCTCTAGGGCTGCAGACTCTGCAGTTTACAGAGTCAGCCTGTTGGCCCCAACAACTTGGATCCTCATTTTACCCACCTCGGAAGGATGGAAGGCTGAGTCAACCTCGAACCTGGTGAGATTTGAACTGCCGAACTGCAGCTAGCAGTCAACTGAAGTAGCCTGCAGTACTGCCCTCTAACCACTGCACCACCTTGGCTCTCTTTAGATAACGTGGTCACAAGAAACCGTGAATCAATTGGTTCTGAAACCCTTGTCCTCTTGTTCCCTAATGGACAGAGCTAAGAAACAAGATGGAATGATTTTGCAAACAGGGAAACGAATCAAAGATGCACTCGACAAAGCCACCGAGGACAGGAATTTTCTTCTCACTTCTGGTTTATTCAGAGCTCTGTGTCGGGAAAGAAGGCATCACCCAGGAGGAGAAGGAAATAACAGATATTTCCAAATGGGAGTAAAGGCAGAGGGCAGCTTTGCTGAAACAGTCTAGGTTAGTCATCTTTGGTTTCTCTCAAACGAGGCACACCTACCTGAAGATCTTCATAGCTTTCAGCCAACAGCTCCCTGTTTATGTTACGTCCTGCCCTTCAAAGCACTCAACAAAAAAGAAAAAAGAAAGAAAGAAAAGAAAAAGGAAATGTTTGTTTCTCATTTTCAACACTTTGAAATGAGAGAGATTGTGGGTTGGGTTCACACACATCAAAGGCTACTTTTCCAGCCATGCTTTTGAGGTGTTAGAAGGACTGTCTCCCACAGTCGCCGCTACCAGTTCACCTAACATGGAGGGTGAACTGGTAGCGGCCAGTTCACCACCACTATCGGCAGCCTGTTTTCACTGGCAGAGTGCTCAGACCCCCAAGGGCACCCCTGACATGAATGATGTCAATCTGGCCCCACCCACCCTGCCCCCCTCCCCCCGTGGTCAAACACAACCCTGATCCGGCCCTCAATGAGTTTGACATCCCTTGGATTAGAACATTCTCAGTACAGAATCTCTGAGAGGGTTAGGCCAAACTCAACCACAGCAGAACAAAATGCAAAGCACCCCAGAACTTGAGACAGATGAGAAGAAAAAGCCTGCTTGAAGTTGGAGCTACCCTTGGGCAACATATCTCCTGGGAAAGTCTCTACGGATGTCAGTAATGCCCCCCTTGGCCAACTTGCTTGACAGGAGCTGTAGCAATCAAAACCTGAGCAGGCCAAGGGTTGCCCTTCAAGGGACGATGATGTTCATCTCCCACAATGCACCAGAAAGCTCCACAGTGGTGTCCTCCAGGTCTCCAGCATGGGGAAACCAGAACAGACATTATTGGTAGGCCACGAAACAGCATATTACGGGCCCTAGAACCTGCTAGAGGCATTCTGCACCCATGCCAGGCCAGCTCGTAGGCTGTCAGCATCCTTCAAACGTCTGACAATTCTACCCTCTGGAAATTTATGCCAGAAAAAATCTGTAAGCCTTAAAGATCCCACAGGGCAACTGTTTTACATAGTCCAGCAAGTTTGCAGGCAGGGAGAAGAAAATGCAGAATACAGAACAAAAGAGTTGGAAGGGACCTCGGTGGTCTTCTAGTCCAACCCCCTACTCAAAAAGGAGACCCTGTATTTATGGAGATTCTCAGTCCTTCAGGTCATGGATTGTTCCCAAGGGACTTTTCTAAGAGGCAAGTGGACTTTCATGGTTTTTCCTTGAAGACTTGTTGCTTCTCGTCCAAGAAGCTTCTTCAGTTCTGAAACCCGATACAGTTTCAGACAAATGGTTGTCTGAAAATCTCCAGTGCTGGAGCCTCCGTAACTTCTGGAGGCAAGTCGTTCCACTGATGAATTGTTCTCACTGCTTCCATAACTAAAGATCAACCTTTAGCGTCATTCTTAGAGGAAGATATGGGTCTTTGTCACTGGTTACCAGCTAAATCTTTCATCATCTATCGGAACAGAGCAGAATAATAGTGTTGGAAAGGACCTTGGAGGTCTTCAAGTCCAACCCCTCCTCAAGCAGCAGACCCTCTACCATTCCAGACAGGTGGCTGTCCAGTCTCTTCTTAGAAACTTCCAGTGTTGGAGAATTCACAACTTCTGGAGGCCAGTTGTTCCGCTGATTGATTGTTCTCACTGTCAGGAAATTTCTCCTTAGTTCTAGGTTGCTTCTCTCCTTGATGAGTTTCCATCCATTGCTCCTTGTTCATGTTGACCCGCTTTGCAGAAAAAGTTGACCAACTCTTCTCTGTGAAACCCCTCACCTGTCGGAAAACTGCTATCCTGTCTGCTCTAGTCCTTCTCTTTTTTTAGTTTACTTGGATCCTGTGAAATTAATTATGTTCTTCTTATTTGTTGTATTGCCTTTTCTCAGGTGGTTTGGAGAATAACAGGACTGGAAGGGACCTTGGAGGTCATCTAGTCCAACCCCCCCAAACAGGAGACTCTACATCCTTTCTGACAGATGGCAGTCCAGTCTCTTCTTGAAAGCCTCCAGGGATGAAGCTCCCACAACTTCCGAAGGCAACTTCTGTTCCATGGGTTGATTGTTCTCACTGTTAGAAAACTCCTCCTTATTTCTAGGTTGAATCTCTCCTTGATCAGTTTCCATCCGTTGTTCATTGTCTGGCCTTCAGGTGCTTTGGAGAATAGCTTGACCCCCTCCTCTCTGTGGCAGCCCCTCAAATATTGGAAGACTGCTATCATGTCTCCCCTGGTCCTTTTCTTCACTTCCTTCTCTTCACTTCCTTCTCCAGCCATGCCCAGTTCCTCCAACCGTTCATCGTATGTTTTAGTCTCCAGGCCTTTGATCATCTCAGATAGATTCAGATTAACAGAGCTGGAAGGGAACTTGTAGGTCATCTATCCCAACCCCCTCACCCAAACAGGAGACCCTACACCCTTTCTGACAGATGGCCATCCAATCTCTTCTTGAAAGCTTCCAGGGATGAAGCTCCCACAACTTCCAAAGGCAACTTCTGTTCCATGGGTTGATTGTTCTCACTGTTAAAAAACTCCTCCTTATTTCTAGGTTGAATCTCTCTTTGATCAGTTTCCATCCATTGTTCATTGTCTGGCCTTCAGGTATTTTGGAGAATAGCTTGATCCCCTCCT
This sequence comes from Coluber constrictor foxii, assembly GCA_038048745.1. NCBI lineage: Eukaryota > Metazoa > Chordata > Lepidosauria > Squamata > Colubridae > Coluber > Coluber constrictor. The sequence continues at coordinate 36,409,854 of CM075968.1, read as the reverse complement.
CTCTGTGGCAGCCCCTCAAATATTGGAAGACTGCTATCCTATCTCCCCTGGTCCTTCTCTTCACTTCCTTCTCTTCACTTCCTTCTCCAGCCATGCCCAGTTCCTCCAACCATTCATCGTATGTTTTAGTCTCCAGGCCTTTGATCATCTCAGATAGATTCAGATTAACAGAGCTGGAAGGGAGCTTGTAGGTCATCTAGTCCAACCCCCTCACCCAAACAGGAGACCCTACACCCTTTCTGACAGATGGCCATCCAATCCCTTCTTGAAAGCTTCCAGGGATGAAGCTCCCACAACTTCTGAAGGCAACTTCTGTTCCATGGGTTGATGGTTCTCCCTGTCAGAAAATTCCTCCTTATTTCTAGGTTGAACCTCTCCTCGATCAGTTTCCATCCATTCTTCCTTGTCTGGCCCTCAGGTGCTTTGGAAAAAAAGGTTGACCCCCTCCTCTACAAGGGACCTCTAGTCCAACCCCCCCCCACCCAAACAGGAGACCCTACACCATTTCTGACAGACGACCATCCAGTCCCTTCTTGAAAGCTTCCAGGGATGAAGCTCCCACAAGGCAAAGCTGTTCCGTGGTTTGATTGCTCTCGCTGTCAGAAAAGCCCTCCTTATTTCTTAGCTTGAATCATTCCTTGATTAGTTTTATTGCTTTTCTCTCTCTCTGATCACTTTCAGAGAGGGCTACGGGCCCCGTTGACTCCCAGCAGTCAATTTTACAAGTCCTGGGCAAGCTGTCGGGTGGGGTTCCTTATTTATGGCTGTGATTCTGGGTAAGTTGCATGAATCAGAAACGGTGGTGGCGATGGCATTGCCCGCATTAGGCCTTCAAAGCACACAATACTTCGCCTCGCCCATGTGTCACACATGCCAAGTGAATTTATTAGCCATTCTTGTTTTGACGGTTCCTCCTCTTCCAGAGATCTGGGTAACCTCCACCCCCCACCCCCCACCCCGTCTCTCTAACTGTCAAAGTTTCTCAGAAACGCCCAGGACTATAACCTAAAGTCTAGTTGCTTTGAACTTTTGGAAACACAGAAATCCAGAAGTGGACATTTTAAAAATTGTCTTGCGTGGTCCAGCCGGCGTTTTGAAATGCTGTGATTTATTCCCTTCCCCGCCCCTGGTCCCAGATGAACAGTATAGCAATAGCAATAGCATTTATATACCGCTTTACAGTGCTTTATAGTCCTCTCTAAGCAGTTTATAGAGTCAGCCTCTTGCAAACCCCAACAATCTGGGTCCTCATTTTACCCACCTTGGAAGGAGGGAAGTCAACCTTGAGCCATTGAGAATCGAACTGCTGGCAGTTGGCAGAATTAACCTGCATTATTGCATTCTAACCACTGAGCCATGACAGCTTGCTCCTTCCTTCCTTCCTTCCTTCCTTCCTTCCTTCCTTCCTTCCTTCCTTCCTTCCTTCCTGCCTGCCTGCCTGCCTGCCTGCCTGCCTGCCTTCCTTCCTTCCTTCCTTCCTTCCTTCCTTCCTTCCTTCCTTCCTTCCTTCCTTCCTTCCTTCCTTCCTCCAATAGCACTTAGACTTATATACTGCTTCGTAGTGCTTTTACCGCCCTCTCTAAGCGGTTTACAGTCAGCCTATGGCCGCCAACAATCTGGCCACGCCCACCCAGTCACATGACCACTAAGCCACGCCCACCCAGCCGGTCATTAGGCAGATCATATTAGTGGTCCGCGGGATTTAAAATTACAAATTTAGTGGTCCCCGAGGTCCGAAAGGTTGGGGACCCCTGTTCTAAAAGGTCCTTCTTTCCAACTCTTGAAGTCTCAACCAAGGCTCAACCAAGGCGGTGGTCCCATTGGCTCATTTTACCATCAAAGAGACTACTTTAAATCAACAAAAGGATCCCTGGAGAGGAAGGGGGGGGTGCTTGTTATTCTTAAGAAAAGACAATTCAAGAAGCTCGAGTGACATATGATTAGTGGGGGTGGATTTTTGGTTGTTTTTTTTTTAAAAAAAATATGAAATCAATGGTGTTCCTCTGCTCCACCCAAGTTGAGAGCTTATGTGGTTTTAAGGCAATCCCTCAACATCGCATCAAGGTTGGTGCACTACGTGTGCGCGCCTGGATGTGGTTAAACAGAGATTTGAAAGCTCCCCCGATTAGTCCGTTGAAGTTAAGCAGTCGTTCAGAGAGGTAATTGGACTGTCATGTAGAAAACTAATTAAGGGCTCATTAGAATCACCGGCCTTTCTTCTTCTAGGCGTACAGGGCTCCCTCTTGTTCCACTAGGTTGCCCACCTTGGCTCCGTTGAATAGTGACTTGGAAGAGGGGGGGCGGTGTTTCAGGACTCTGTGTGGGGTTTCCCCTCATTTTCATTTAAGAAGGCCTTATCCGGTTTTCTTTCAGTGGTAGAAGAAGTCATTTAGATTTTTATTAAATCTAAATGACTTCTTCTTCTTTTTATTAAAGTCATTTAGATTTTTATTAAACTAAATGTTTTGTCTGAAACTGGTTGAAAACTTCTTCCCTCCCTCCCTCTGACCTTCCTTCTTTCCTTCCTTCCTCCCTCCTGCCTCCCTTCAACATCCTTCCTTCCTTCCTTCCTCCCTTCTCGAACTGCCCTGCCCCCCTTCTTGCACTGTCCTCTCCAGCAACTCTCCCTCCCACCCTCCCTGCCTTCCTTTTTCCTTCCCTCACTCCCTCATTCTGACCTTCCTTCCTTCCTTCCTTCCTTCCTTCCTCCCTCCCTCCCTCCCTCCCTCCCTCCCTCCCTCCCTCCCTCCCTTCCTGCCTTTCTTTCTCCCTCCCTCCCCTCCCCTCCTCCCTTCCATTCTTCCTTCCTTCTTTCTTTCCTTCTTTCCTTCTTTCCTTCTTTTCTTCTTCCCTCCCTCTCTCCCTCCCTTCCTGCCTTTCTTTCTCCCTTCTCCCCTCCCCTCCTCCCTTCCATCCCTCCTTCCATCTTTTTTTCCTTCTTTCCTTCTTTCCTTCTTTTCTTCTTCCCTCCCTCTCTCCCTTCTCAAACTGTCCTGCCTCCCTTCTTGCAGTGTTCTCTCCAGCAACTCTCCCTCTTTTCCTTCCTTCCTTTCTCCCTTCCCTTCCCTTCCTTCCCTTCCCTTCCCTTCCCTCCTCTCCCCTCCCCTCCTTCCTCCTTCCTTCCTTCCTCCCTCCCTCCCTTCTCAAACTGCCCTGCCTCTCTTCTTGCACTGTCCTCTCCAGCAACTCTCCCTCCCTCCCTCCCTAAATCTTTCAGGCCACTAACATTTGCTTTTCCCACAATTCCATTTCCAAAAACCATTTTGCATCAACAGGCAGCTTCCATTTCCCCGCAGAATGCCCAGCACTGACAGAAGCAACAGAGCCAGTGAAGTCATTTGCTTCCCTTGTACATTTGTCCTGCTATATCACACGAAATGTTCCGTTTTTTCCACTGCATAGTTCAGTGACTTGCTCTGATAAATAGTGGTTGAATAAGTAATTTCAGAATCTCGATATCACAGAGTGGCCACGCACCTCCCTTTAGATGCAAAATCTATTACTTCAATTACTTCAAAATGTGGCAGGCGAGTGCTATTGTGTTCCTGGAGAACCAGGCTAATTCCTACTGACTTCACAGAAGCTAAGTAGGGTCAGGTGTGGCTAATAGTCAGATGGGCTGTCATAAGAAATTCCCAGGGCTGTAGACAATAGTGGGAGGAGCAGGAGGGCTACAGACAAGGAGAAGATCCTAAAAGAAGGCCTTTGTTGGGAGGCCTTTCCACCTGAACATTCAATGAACATTACATAAAAATAAATTGACCCCCCTCTTTTTTGTAGCAGCCCCTCAAATACTGGAAGACTGCCAGGGATGGGCTTCAAATACTTTAGCAAGGGGTTCTCTGCCCGGTTGCTGTGTGGGCGTGGCCATGGTGGGCGGAGCCTAATCGGCCTCCTGCACCATGGCATTTTGCCCTCCCCAGGCTCCGAAGGCTTTTCTTGTGCCTCCAGGAGGGTGAAACTGGCCTCCTCAGACTCCGGAGACACTCTGGAACTATCAAACTTCCACTGGGCATATTTTTCACCCTCCCCAAACCTCTGTGTGTGCCCTGCACTGACCTGCATCCAAAACAGGCTGCATGGGGATTCCTGGGAGGGGCGGGGAAGGGTAGGCAGGGGCCAACCAGGAGTGGGATTTGGGGCTTCTCCGAACTGCACAGAATCTTAGCTAGAGGTTCTCCGGAACCCCTGCAAACCCCCTGCAGCCCACCCCTGGATAAAGATAGATAGATAGATAGATAGATAGATAGATAGATAGATAGATAGATAGATAGATAGATAGATGATAGATAGATAGATAGATAGATAGATAGATAGATAGATAGATAGATAGATAGATATAGCACTTAGACTTATATACTGCTTTACAGTGCTTTACAGCCCTCTCTAAGCGGTTTACAGAGTCAGCCTCTTGCCCCCAATAATCCTGGTCTTCGTTTTACCAACCTCGGAAGGATGGAAGGCTGCGTCAAATTTGAGCCGGTGAGGATCAAACTCCTGGCAGTGGGCAGAATTAACCTGCAATACTGCATATAGGATAGGATAGGAATAGGAATAGGAATAGGAATAGGAATAGGAATAGGAATAGGAATAGGAATAGGAATAGGAATAGGAATAGGAATAGGAATAGGAATCGAATCGAATCGAATCGAATCGAATCGAATAGAATAGAATAGAATAGAATAGAGGGTAGGGTAGGGTAGGGTAGGGTAGGGTAGGGTAGAGTAGAGTAGAGTAGAGTAGAGTAGAGTAGAGTAGAGTAGAGTAGAGTAGAACAGATCAGAGGATAGGATATGGTAGGGTAGGGTAGGGTAGGGTAGGGTAGGGTAGGGTAGGGTAGAGTAGAGTAGAGTAGAGTAGAGTAGAGTAGAGTAGAGTAGAGTAGAGTAGAGTGGAACGGAACAGAACAGAACAGAACAGAACAGAACAGAACAGAACAGAGGATAGGATAGGATAGGATAGGATAGGATAGGATAGGATAGGATAGGATAGGATAGGATAGGATAGGATAGGCTGGCCCATACTTACTTCCTGCAACCGTTCTTAAGGTTTTAGTCTCCAGGCCCTTCATCATCTTAGTTGCTCTTCTTGGCACTTTTTTCCCCAGAAGTCTCAACATCTTTTTTTTTTTTTGTGTAATGTGGTGAGGACCCAAACTGCATGCGGGGTCCAGCAGGTGTGGTCTTAACTAAGTTCTTTACAAAGCGGTACTAATACTTCCCCTGATTTCGATTCCAAGGCAGGTTCCAAGCACATTGGTGGAAGCTTTTCTTCACTGTTTCCAAGCCTAGTGAGTTAGATCACTCTCTCCTTCCAAAGCCTCCCAAAACGAGAAAGAAGGAATGCACACTTCACGTTGAGTGGTGATGAGGATGGAGTGTTGGCTTAAGCCGGAAAAAAACAAAAACAAAACAAAACTCCATTTTCTTATTTCTTCCCTGCTCATCAGCCTCAAGAAAGCTTTTTTCTACAAAGTGGAACGGGGCCCATAAATAACCAGCAAACTTGAGAATAAATACAGCTGAAAGCTGACAAAAGGGCAGCTGATGAATGATGTTTATTTAATTTCTCACGTGTGGTCCATCATAGAGGCCATGGCGGGGTTTTTTAACTCTCGGCTTTTAAGTCTGGGATCGTCCTTTTCATGGATAAACAATAGCAGGTTTCCTCCCAGGCCTTGTCTGTCAGGGAAGAGAAAGGCTGGGTGGAAGGAATCAGGTGTAAAAAAGTTTTTTTTCAGAGTCGAATTTTCCAGCTTCTTTGGGTGCTGCCCAGAGGAAAAGGCCTCGTAGTCACGTCCTGACCCATCCAGCAGCACAGCCGTTTAAGTGGTCAAGCGAAGTCGTAGGAAAGGAACCTGTGTTTCATCCAGGGGTTGCAAACTTCAGGAGTCTGCAAAGCCGCCCGTTTTTGACGAACGCATTTTTTAAATTCAAAGGTCTCCCTCTTGTTCCCGAATTGCAGCTCACCCTCTAGGCGTCTAAGGAAGTGACCCGCAGCTCGTGGCTTTTCATAAAATTTTGCTAGTTGGCAAAAAAGGAAATTTTTTTTTTTGCTATAACGGGCTTCTGATTTGATGGTCAAGAAAGGTTTAAACATTGTGCCTAAAGATGTGTTTTCTCTCTCTCTCTCTCTCTCTCTCTCTCTCTCTCTCTGTGGAGAAAGAGACAAAGAGAGAAAGAGACAGAGAGAGAGACAGAGAGAGATAGAGAGAGAGACACACAGAGAGAGAGAGAGAGAGACAGAGACAGAGAGAGACAGAGAGAGAGAGACAGACAGAGACAGAGACAGACAGAGACAGACAGAGACACAGACAGAGACTCAGAGAGACAGAGACAGAGACAGAGAGAGACAGACACACACAGAGACAGAGACAGAGACACACACACACAGAGAGAGAGAGACAGAGAGAGACACAGAGAGAGAGACAGAGACAGAGACAGAGAGAGAGAGACAGAGAGAGACAGACAGAGAGAGAGAGATAGAGAGACGGAGACAGAAACAGAGACAGAGAGACAGAGACAGACAGAGACAGACAGAGACACAGACAGAGACTCAGAGAGACAGAGACAGAGACAGAGACAGAGAGAGACAGACACACACAGAGACAGAGACAGAGACACACACACAGAGAGAGAGAGACAGAGAGAGACACAGAGAGAGAGACAGAGACAGAGACAGAGAGAGAGAGACAGAGAGAGACAGACAGAGAGAGAGAGATAGAGAGACGGAGACAGAAACAGAGACAGAGAGACAGAGACAGACAGAGACAGACAGAGACACAGACAGAGACTCAGAGAGACAGAGACAGAGAGAGAGAGAGAGAGAGAGACAGACACACACAGAGACAGAGACAGAGACACAGAGAGAGACAGAGAGACAGAGACAGAAAGAGAGACAAAGAGAGACACATAGAAAGACAGAGACAGAGAGAGAGACACACACAGAGATAGAGAGAGATAGAGATGGAAACCAGTATATATATTGATGTGTGTGTGTTTAGAGAGAGAGAGGGAGAGAGGGAGAGGGAGAGTTGGTGGGGAAGAGAGAGAGATATGGAACACGCACATATATATTGGGGTCTCTCTCTCTCTCTCTCTCTCTCTCTCTCTCTCTCTCTCTCTCTCTCTCTCTCTCTCCAGATTTCTTTTGCTTTTGAGGCTTTCAAGACATTTCGAGAATTTTTCGGTGGAGATTCTCTTTTCTTTAGGTTTCTTTCTCGTTGCTGCTTTCCAGGGGTTAGATCTGATATTAAAAAAAAATTTTAAACAGGCATTGATCGGATTTTTACCGGGTGCCTGTGTAGGTGTACTTTTGAGTATCTTTGCAATGGGGGAGAGGAAGGGAGACCATAAAAGTTTTTAAAAAACAAAAAAAAAACAAGGACACTTAAAAATGTAAGAGTTGCCTAGATTGTTGGCACATGTTATACGCTGAAGGTTTAATGGCTTTAACAGTAAATTAAAAGATAATAAACCACAGTGTTTATGGCAGCTCAAAGGGAAAGGATCACCAAAGGGGTGGGGAATTGGACACTAAATTATCCCTCGGTTATATTTATTTGCCTTCATGTATTATTCCAGCCTCTGGGCTTTTGCTGTAAGTGGTCTTTTTTTGTCTTTTTTTACATACTTTTTGGGTTTTTTTTTTTAAGCTGCAGGGAATCCTTTTGATTCTGATCGGTGGCTACACCGGGTTGTGTCAGAGATGGAGGAAATTGGGAGGGGGGGAGATGAGAATGAGCAGGCAGGATTGAACCTTGTTGGAAGACAACTTCGCTTTTGGTGTGTGTGTGCACAGGTGTCTGTGTGTAGGGCAATAGGGACTAGTTGGTTGGCTGAGATGAGAATAACAGGATATCACAATAACCGAGCTGAAAGGGACCTCAGAGGTCTTCTAGACCAAACCCCAGCTCGGGCAGAAGACCCTATAACCATTTCAGACAAGAGTTTGTCCAACCTCTTCTTAAAAACTTCCAGTGATGGAGCACCCACACTTTCTGGAGGCCAGTTGTTCCACTGGTTAATTGTTCTCACTGTCAGGAATTTTTTTTAGTTCTAGGTTGCTTCTCTCCTTGATGGGTTTCCATCCGTTGCTTCTTGTCTTGCCTGCAGATGCTTTGGAGAATGATAGAGTGGGAAGGGACCTTGTAGGTCATCTAATCCAACCCCCTCACCCAAACAGGAGACCCTACACCATTTCTGTCAGATGACAGTCCAGACTCTTCTTGAAAGCCTCCAGGGATGAATCTCCCATAACTTTTGAGGGCAACTTCTGTTCCATGGGTTGATTGTTCTCCCTGTCAGAAAATTCTTCCTTATTTCTAGGTTGAATCTCTCCTTGATCAGTTTCCATCCATTATTCCTTGTCTGGCCTTCAGATGCTTTGGAAAATAGCTTGACTCCTTCCTCTCTTGTGGCAGTCCCTCAAATATTGGAACACGGTGATCATGTCTCCTCTGGTCCTTCTCTTCACTAGACTAACCATGCCCAATTCCTGCAACTGTTCATTGTATGTTTTGGCCTCCATCATCCCCTCATCATCCTGGTTGCTCTGTGCTTTTGTGTTTAAGGACAGTGAGAACTGTTAAATAGAACAATCACTGTCAGGAAATTTCTCCTCAGTTCTAAGTTGATTTGCTCCTTGAGTGGTTTCCATCCATTGCTTCTTTTCTTGCCTGATGGCGCTTTGGAGAATAACAGAACAACAGAGTTGTAAGGGACCTTGGAGGTCTACTAGTCCAACCCCCAACATAAATATAAATATAATATAAATCAGTGGAACAACTGGCCTCCGGAAGTTGTGAATGGCTCCAACGCTGGAAGTTTTTAAGAAGAGGTTGGATAACCATTGATCTGAAGTGGTGTAGGGTTTCCTGCCTAAGCAGGGGGTTGGACTAGAAGACCTCAAGGTCCCTTCCGACTCTGTTATTCTATTCTGTTCTAAATCATGAGCCCATTTGCCAAATGTTTGATAACATAATTGCCCTGGTTCTTCTTTTCAAAACCACAGAAAACCCGTGTCTTCCCTCTAAATAGAATAGAATAGAATAGAATAGAATAGAATAGAATAGAATAGAATAAGCATATAGAATAGAATAGAATAGAATAGAATAGAATAGAATAGAATAGAATAGAATAGAATAGAATAGGCATATAGAATAGAATATAATAGAACAGAATAGAATAGAATAGAATAGAATAGAATAGAATAGAATAGAATAGAATAAGCATATAGTATAAAATAGAATAGAATAGAATAACCATATAGAATAGAATAGAATAGAATAGAATAGAATAGAATAGAATAGAATAGAATAGAATAGAATAGAATAGGCATATAGAATAGAATATAATAGAACAGAACAGAATAGAATAGAATAGAATAGAATAGAATAAGCATATAGTATAAAATAGAATAGAATAGAATAACCATACAGAATAGAATAGAATAGAATAGAATAGAATAGAATAGAATAGAATAGAATAGAATAGAATAGAATAAGCATATAGAATAGAATAGAATAGAATAGAATAGAATAGAATAGAATAGAATAGAATAGAATAAGCATATAGAATAGAATAGAATAGAATAGAATAGAATAGAATAGAATAGAATAGAATAGAATAGAATAGGCATATAGAATAGAATATAATAGAACAGAACAGAATAGAATAGAATAGAATAAGCATATAGTATAAAATAGAATAGAATAGAATAACCATATAGAATAGAATAGAATAGAATAGAATAGAATAGAATAGAATAGAATAGAATAGAATAGTATAGAATAGAATAGAATAGAATAGAATAGAATAGAATAGAATAGAATAGAATAGAATAGAATAGAATAACAAGAGTTGGAAGGGACATTGGAGGTCATCTAGTCCAACCCCCTGCTTAGGCAGGAAACCCTACACCACTTCAGACAAAGGGTTATCCAACCTCTTCTTTAAAACTTCCAGTGTTGGAGCCATTTCCAACTTCTGGAGGCAAGCTGTGACGAGGAACTGTTGTAAGTTGAGGACTCCATATAAAATAAGAAAATAAAATAAACTAAACATTCCATTGAACAGCCAGGTGGGAAAAGCAGCTCAACACAGAACCTCAAAGCCGAAATCCCTGCTCACCTCTCTCAGCCTCTTCGGGCCACGATAATCTCTATTAATACAGCCACAAGGTCCTTATAGCAGCACACTGTCTTCCTTCAGCATAAATATTTACAGAAGGCCGACCTCTGAGCTGCTGCGTTTTCCTTTTATTTGATTTTTTCTTGCTGCCTTTTGTGTCTGGCGGCTCGCACAGACTTCAAGGCCTTCTGTCCCCCCCCCCAGAGGAAATGGGGCGTGAGAGAGGAGTGGGGAAGAGAGAAGGGGGTGTCATTTGGGACAGAACAAAAGCTTTTCTAAGGGCCGTTGTGGGAGGAGGGGAAGGCCAGGGTTGGGGGGAATATGTCTTCCTAAAGAAGCATTGAAGGGGGAGGTCGAACATCTGATCAGAAGACGAGCCACAGCAAAGGTCAAGACGAAGTTCAGATTAACAGAGTTGGAAGGGAACTTGTAGGTCATCTAGTCCAACCTCCCATCCAAACAGGAGACACTACACCATTTCTGTCAGATGGCAGTCCAGTCTCTTCTTGAAAGCCTCCAGTGATGAATCTCCCACAACTTCTGAAGGCAACTTCTGTTCCATGGGTTGATTGTTCTCCCTGTCAGAAAACTCCTCCTTATTTCCAGGTTGAATCTTTCCTTGATCAGTTTCCATCCGTTATTCCTTGTCTGGCCTTCAGGTACTTTGAAAAATAGTTTGACCCCCTCCTCTCTGGGGCAGCCCCTCAAATATTGAAAGACTGCTATCATGTCTCCCCTGGTCCTTCTCTTCACTAGCCTAGCCATGCCCACTTCCTGCAACCATTGTTCCTGTTTTAGCCTCCAGACCTTTGATAATCTTAGATAGATTCAGATTAACAGAGTTGGACTAGATGACCTTATAAGTCATCTAGTTGAACCCCCACCCAAGCAGGAGACTATACATCACTCAAAGCTGGAGGAAAGCTTCTCCATCATTCAAGGTCATGGTTGTCGCAAAGATGCTTTTTCAAGAGACAACTGGACTTCCTTTGTTTTTTCCTTGAAGAAGTTTTGCTTCCCATCCAAGAAGCCTCTTCAGTCGAACTGATGATGCTTCTCGGATGAGAAGTGAAAACCTCTTCAAGGAAAAAACCAAGAAAGTCCCGTTGTCTCTTGAAAAAGCACCTTTGGGACAACCATGACCTTGGATGATGGAGAATCTCCAACGGAACTTCAAAGCTGAACTTGACTCTTCAGAACTTTTACTGAACATCTCCAGGTATGTTTTCTGGGCCACAGGATGAAGGTGGTTTGTCTTCTCCTGAGATGTTTTAAGCCTTGCCTGTTAACCTGTTTCCCCCCCAAAATAAGACATCCCCTGATAATAAGCCCAATCAGTCTTTTTGAGCGCATGGCTATTTATTTATTATTTATTTACTTATTAATCAAACTTTTATACCACCCTTCTCCCGAGGGACTCAGGGCGGTGTACAGCCAATAATAAAACCAACATAGACACAAAACAATTTAAAACAGATTCAACAGTTCGGCTGAATTATTAAAACCCCAAACTAAAATCCCCATTAAAATTCCTCATTCCATCAGACCAGCTTGCTGGAATAGGAGGGTCTTAAGGATGCGGCGAAAGGCACGGAGGTCGGGGATCCTACGTATTTCCGGGGGCAGTTCGTTCCAAAGGTCAGGGGTCCCCACAGAGAAGGTTCTCCCCCTGGGGGTCGCCAGTCGACATAATTTGACCGATGGCACCCTGAGGAGGCCCTCTCTGTGGGAGCGTACTGGCCGGTGGGAGGCTATCAGTGGCCAATAAGGCCAAGCGCTTATTTCAGGGTTCAAAAAAATATAAGACGGGGTCTTATTTTCGGAGAAACATGGCAAGTTTTGAAGGGGCCACTTTAGGGACGCTTTAGGGATTTCCCCCTACCCCCACAATTTCCAAAAGATTTTTTGAGTGCACTCTGGTCTGCTTGGTGCTTTCCCGGCTCCTTCAAAGATAGCCCTGCATTTGACTCACTCAAGTCATCAATCTTATACGTTGGCAGAGCATAAATTACCGTGAAAATGCTGTCTCCCTGTTTCCTTGGATCTTAAAAACTCCAATTTATCATTTCTGGGATGTGTCGTCTTGCCGGCTGGCAGTCTTGATATTCTCAGCCCATTCATCTACGCCGCGCAAATGGCTAAAGTTTTCGAAAAGACTCCTGCGGCAATTTGGTTACTGTGGCCCCGCATACATTTCCCTGATGCCAGGCCACGGCAGTGCCAAATGGAACTAAAGTGGTGCTCTTTAAATCACAAGCTGGCTTCCCTGGCTGGAAAGAATAGTAGGTCACGATGGCCAGGAGAGTTGATAAATGGATTAATATTGGCATCGCTCTCTGGCAACAGGCTTCTGATATTTATAGAAGCGAGCAATTCTGCTTGCTTTCTCGTTTTCCCAAGCTTAAATCCATCTCACTTTTAAAAATACACAACGCAGCAAATGTACTCTCCCCTCCTCTCCTCTACCCAACTTTTGTCTCTCCCTCCCTCCTTCCTTCCTTCTTTGCTACCTACCTACCTTCTCTTCCTCAGAATATTTTCCTTCCTTCCTTCCTCCTTCCCTCCCTCTCTCCCTCCCTCCCTCTTTCTTTCCTAGCTACCTACCTTCTCTTCCTCAGAATATTTTCCTTCCTTCCTCCCTCCCTCCGTCTTTCTCTCTTTTTCTTTCTTTCTTTCTTTTTTCCCTATATCATCATCATCATCTCATCTATCTAATGCTGAGTGGTGAAACTCTGGCCATTCCATCAAATCCTACCTACCAATTATTTGGTTTTATATATCTCCAGTGCCATTAAGTTACCCCCGTTTTTATTCTCTCTGTTTCCCCCTCTGTTTCTTTTTCCTTCCTTCCTTCCTTCCTTCCTTCCTTCCTTCCTTCCTTCCTTCCTTCCTTCCTTCCTTCCTTCCTTCCTTCCTTCCTCTCGCCATCCTTTCTTATCTATCTATCTATCTATCTATCTATCTATCTATCTATCTATCTATATATCATCTATCCTTCCTTCCTTCCTTCCTTCCTTCCTTCCTTCCTTCCTTCCTTCCTTCCTTCCTTCCTTCCTTCCTTCCTTCCTTCCTTCCTTTCTCTCTCCATCCTTATCTATCTATCTATCTATCTATCTATCTATCTATCTATCTATCTATCTATCTATCTATCTATCTATCTATCTATCCTCCTCCCTCCCTCCCTCCCTCCCTCCCTCTCCTCATCCTCACCTCCCTCTCCTTCTGTTTTTCAGTCCCCAGTGTGACCGAAGACTGAAAGAGAGAACACAGATGTAAACAGGAAGGAGAGAAAGGGTGAATAAACTGCCAGCTTATCTCATAAACAGCCACTTGACTCAGGTGGGGGAAAACATTTGAAATTTGTCAGTATTCAAACCGATCCCCAGAAATCAGCCTGGGACATTCCTCCTCCAAGATCCCAAGATTCTTTCCTTCATATTAAAGATCCCCTTTCTGAATCTGGGTAGATCCAGATTCATCGCTGGGGCACCCAGAGGATGGAGACACACAAGGCCACTGAACATTATCTTGCCTGCTTATGGAAATGTCCCCCTCCAAGCTACGCAGTTATGGTGGAGCTGGAAGCAAACATTCGTTCTTCTGTATCATCGAGTACAAAACAGCAGCATCCTCTCTGGAACTGTCACTTCGTGTCAACGTTTCCAGGCTGAATCTGGGGGCCCGGGAGGACCCGTTGTGGAGCAAGCTTTACCAACTGCTCCAGTGTTTCTGGCCAGCTTCCTAGCCTTCTCAGTGGCTTCCTGCTTCTTCCCATAGCTTCTAGCTTTTTCGGCGGTGACATCTGCAATGATGCGCCCTGACAGAGGGAATATGCACCACAACGGCTGCAGCTCCGTGCTTGGAAAACATCACCTTCTATTGACATCAGGCTGAGAATGGCAATTAAGGCTACAGACGATTCTCTTCCTGCTCCAGGAATTCTGGGATAGGAATGGGAAGAGGTGGGGAAGAACGTGGAGAAGTGGCAGTTTAGAATACCCTGTTTTCCCAAAAATAAGACCCAACCGGAAAATAAACCCTAGCGTGATTTTTCAGGATGCTTGTAATATAAACCCTATCCCAAAAATAAACCCCAGTTAAGATCATCAACCAGAGGGAGGCATTTAGTACTGTATTTCCCCTCAAAATAAGACCTAACCGGAAAAAAAATAAGCCACAATGCATTTTTTGGAGCGAAAATTAATTTTATTTTGGGGGAAACACGGTAATAATGATATTCTCTTAGGTGTTGTGGAAGATTGGCAAGTAAAATCAATCATCATTCTTGACTCAATAAGAATGATAAGCCAGAGTAACAGAAAAACAGAATTAGAAGGGATCCTGGAGATCTTCTAGTTAACCCCTTGCTCAAGCTGGAGATCCTATACCGTTCTGGACAAATTGTTCTGAAATTCAAATATACCAAGAGACAGGCAAGTTCTCCTGCTTTATGGATTCTTACCTTTAACAGAATAACGGAATTGGAAGGGACCTTGGAGGTCTTCTAGTCCAACCCCCTGCTTAGGCAGGAAACCCTACACCACTTCAGACAAAGGGTTATCCAACCTCTTCTTTAAAAATTCCAGTGTTGGAGCATTCACAACTTCTGGAGGCAAGTCGTTCCACTGATTAATTGTTCTCCCTGTCAGGAAATTCCTCCTTAGTTCTAAGTTGCTTCTCTCCTTGATGAGTTTCCATCCGTTGCTTCTTGTCTTACCCTCAGGTGCTTTGGAGAAGAGCTTGACTCCCTCTTCTTTGGGGCAGCCCCTGAGATATTGGAAGACTGCTATCATGTCTCCCCTAGATCTATAGATCCTATAGATCTATAGATCTACAGCCCTCTGTCCTGAATGGTGGTGGAAAACCAGAGCAGAATAAAATGTGTGTTAATCAGAGGCCAGAAGGGACCGCTAACCTCATCAATTGGCCAGAGTTTACTTTCTAACCCCTGCTTTCCTTCAAATGCTATTCTGTGCCCCAGCCATTAAAACTTCAAATAAAGCTGTAGGACATAAATTTTGATGAGATTATTAAATATACAGGGGCTTCTCCGCAAAGGATTAGCTTGGTGCCAGAGCTTGCTGTTTGCCCTTATTAATAATCATTAAATTGGCACAGGAGCGAGCCGGAGAAGAGAAGTTTTCATCGCTTCGCCCAACAGCTGAAATTTTATATTTTTCTAATCTCGATGTTCGTAGCAAAATGGACGTTTAGAACCTAATCGGTTTGCCCAACCATTAGATGACAAACCACCAGCCAATCCTGAAAATTTTGTTTGATACTCTTTGGTCTTGGAAAGGCTGTTTTTTGTCTCGTTTTTTTCTTCCTTTTTTTTTTCTCTTGCTTTGGGGGTTTAGTGCCAAAAGCAATTGTGATTTACACTCTGCGCCCTTCCAGTAGCAAAATGGTTTTGATTAAAGGCGCACATATCATGTTTATTAAATTTTGCACAAGGCTAATCCGAGGGGTCTGTCTGAGGCTCCTGAAAAGATTCAGAGATTTACACTTCATTCTGCAGGACTGGAATTTTTTTTTTTTAAATCTCTGGAGGATTTGCTGACCTCCAATTACAACTACTGAACCGTATTTACTTGCTCCTTAATTCGTGCGTGGCTTTGGTTGAGTTTCATTAGGAAGGGCAAAAATTGGACAGTAGTGGCCAAAATTGTGGAAATTCCCTTTTTTTAAAAAATTTGATTTATATGCCGCCTTCTCTGGAGACTCAAGGCGGCTTACAATGCGTTAAGCAATAGCCTTCATACTTTTGTATATTTATACAAAGTCAGCTTATTGCCCCCACAAACTGGGTCCTCAATTGACCTACCTTAGAAAGGATGGAAGGCTGAGTCAACCTTGAGTCTGGGGAGATTTGAATTTACTAATTGCAGACAGCTGGAGTTAAATTACAATGCATTAGTCTGCTGAGCTATCCAGGCTCCTTTTTGGGAAAATGTATTTTCTAAAACTAGCTAACAACACCCCCTTTTTTTGGAGTAGTACCATAAAATTATATATCAATGCAAAGATAATTTAATCAAGAATGTAATGCAATAACTTTTATGAAGGAAATATTGGAACATTACTATCATGTCTCCCCATCTTTTCATTAAACTAGACAAACCCAGTTCCTGCAACCGTTCCTCATATGTTTTAGCCTACAGTCTCCTCATCGTCTTTGTTGCTCTTCTCTGCACTCTGTCTAGAATCTCCACATCTTTTTTACATATTGGCGACCAAAACTGAATGCAGGATTCCAAGATCTTTTTTTTGTGATCGATCGATCTATCTATCTATCTATCTATCTATCTATCTATCTATCTATCTATCTATCTATCTATCTATCTATCTATCATCTATCTATCATCTATCTATCTAACATCTCCACCAAATGTATTGCTAAAAATTACTCAAATTTCAATTACTCAAAACAAATCTTATCTTGGGATGAAACAGAACTTGATAGAAATTCATTTCCTCTTTTTATCATTTTCCCCACAAATGAGCGATATGTGGTTGTGGAGCTACAGAAGAAGGAGAGAGCTTCAACCCTTCAGTCTGGTTCCCAGAGAGAAACCTCTCATCCATCTCTGACTCGAAACTTTTAAGAAAGAGAATCTGCAAATAGAATCTTTTGTTCCACAGAACGACTAGTTTTACAGTGTAATTCACACTCCGGTTTACCGTGGGTCACCGGGGATAAAGATGGAGGGTTGTACTTTATATTGATGCTCTCGTTCATAAACATTTTCGTACAGAACCAAGAAACAATTCCCAGATGTCTTTCAACTGGAGCGCATATGTTATAGATAGCCATTAGAACATCTGTAGAAGTTCTTTTCGATGACTTGTAAAACTTCATTACAAGGAAGACGTCCTCTCGGTTACCATTGATTAACTGTTTATGAAAATATCAGCTAGCCATCTGTTGTTCTACTTAGAAGGAATGTGTACTCCAACACAGCTTGGGTTTGATCCAGACAGGGGGAAAAAATACCCACAACTACCATGTAATTTGATCCACAGGGGAACTATCAAACTTTATAAAGAAGTTGTGTGCTTACTTCTTAAGTATCCAAAATGTATATTGGTGGGGCAAAACTACTAAATTCAAGAAAGGTCCTCCCCAGTGGTGAAATCCAATTTTTTTTACTACTGGTTCTGTGGGCGTGGTTTGGTGGCCGTGGCAGGGGAAAGATACTGCAAAATCTCCATTCCCATCCCACTCCAGGGGAAGGATACTGCAAAATCCCCATTCCCCCCCACTCCAGGGGAAGGGTACTGCAAAATCTCCATTCCCATCACACCAGGAGGAACAATATTGCAAAATCCCCATTCCCACCCCACTCCAGGGGAAGGATACTGCAAAATCCCCATTCCCTCCACACTCCAGGGGAAAGATACTGCAAAATCTCCATTCCCATCACACCAGGAGGAACAATATTGCAAAATCCCCATTCCCACCCCACTCCAGGGGAAGGATACTGTAAAATCCCCATTCCCACCCCACTCCAGGGGAAGGATACTGTAAAATCCCCATTCCCTCCACACTCCAGGGGAAGGATACTCCAAAATCCCCATTTCCTCCCAATCAGGCGGGACTCGAGAGGCGGAGAATAGATGGGGGTGGAGCCAGTCAGAGTTTTTACTACTGGTTCTCTGAACGACTCAAAATTTCCACTACTGGTTCTCCAGAACTGGTCGAAACCTGCTGAAACCCACCTCTGGCGCTGGAGCACCGGAAAATGGCCTTGAAATGGCCCCCAAAACAGCCTGAAATGACCCCAAAAACAGCCTGAAAATGGCCCGAATAATAGCCTGAAAATGGCCCAGAAAACTCCCGGAAAAATGGCCAAAAATGGCCAAAAAACGAGCATGTGCATGCCAACTAGCTAATCTTTGGACTTCTGGTGCTCCGGTGCGAGCACACACACGCATGTTCCAGTTTGGCCACTTGGTGCTGAAAAGGTTCGCAGTCCCTACTATATGCTGAAGATACATTAGAAAGAAAGATCCTTAGATGGTCCAACAATGTGGATAAATAAGGCAAGCCAAGTTCATCGTAACCAATTTATTATTTTTTTTTAAACTGAAGGAAAGAAGTCCAAACACTTCTGCATTTAGGCATCAATTGTTCCATAGCTCTTTTCCCTTTTTGGCTGGTTATTTTGGATGGCTTGGGATGGAGACAAAAATAACACAAGGTTATCAGAGGAGGTGACATTTCATACAATGGCCGATTCCACCGTTTCCAGATTTAATACTTGGAAGAAGGAAGAAAGCTACAATAGTTGTCAACTTTGACCCCAGAAAATTAGAATGGCTTCCTGGATCTAGGGAAATTATGAGCTAGAGAGAGGGGGGGGTGGGGAGAGGGGAAACCCCAACGACATACACAAGAAAGCCTTCAAACCTTAATGGATGGCGGATCGGAGGTGTTAAAATTAGAAAGCTTTGTGTAATGATGGGTGTGCATTTCTGCCTTCTGTTCCCTTCCCACCCTTCTCCACCTACCTCCCAAAACAGAGAATTAAATAAAAGTAGACAATAGAAGGGTGGAGAAATTTCCACCCACCCCTGAATTATTTAAGTATAATGTTTTTTTTTAAAGAAGGAATGTTTGACATCCACAGATAGCTGTACGCAAAATATTCTGCATATTCCCAGGGTATTATTGACTGCTGTGCTTATATGACCAGTTGAACTAAAGTTTAGTATATATCTATATCTATATCTATATCTATATCTATATCTATATCTATATCTATATCTATATCTATATCTATATCTATCTATCTATCTATCTATCTATCTATCTATCTATCTATCTATCTATCTATCTATCTATCTATCTATCTATCATCTATCTATCATCTCCACCAAATTTATTGCTAAAAAAACCCCAAAAAACCCCTGGATGGATAATTTTCTGATTTTTTCCAGAAGAAGGCTACATTCTCCCACACTTTCTTCTTTTTTTTCTGTACATATATTTTTTATTGTTTTATATCGCATTTTCCATTTCTAAGTTGAATAGTGTGTTTTCTAGGTGTCCAAAGTGTTAACATATAAACATCATCATCAACATCATTATAATCATATATAGGTAAAGGTAAAGGTTCCCCTCGCACGTATGTGCTAGTCGTTCCCGACTCTAGGGGGCAGTGCTCATCTCCGTTTCAAAGCCGAAGAGCCAGCGCTGTCCAAAGACGTCTCCGGGGTCCTGTGGCTGGCATGTCTCAATGCCAAAGGTGCATGGAACGCTGTTCCCTTCCCACCAAAGGTGGTCCCTATTTTTTTACTTGCCTTTTTTTACCTGCTTTCGAACTGCTACGTTGGCAGAAGCTGGGACAAGTCACGGGAGCTCACCCCAGTACGCGGCACTAGGGATTCGAACCGGTGAACTGCCGACCTTTCGATCAACAAGCCCCCCCACCCCTGGCTCTGACTCATGTGATTGCATTTTGAGCACTTCTCATTTGCAGAATTCTGTGGCCATATGACCATGATTGATGACATTTATTTGCAGGAAACCGATGGTGGCACATTCACAACTTCTGAAGGCAATGTATCCTATTTTTTGGACTATAAGACACACCTTTTTACCCGCCAAAAGAGGGTGAAAATTTGGGTGCATCTTATAGTCTGAATGTAGGCCTGCCCAGCCTCTGAAACGGACGCAGGAACTGGGCATGGCTAGTCTAGTGAAGAGAAGGACCAGGGGAGACATGCCAGCAGTCTTCCAATATTTGAGGGGCTGCCCCAGAGAGGAGGGGGTCAAGCTATTCTCCAAAGCACCTGAAGGCCAGACACGGAAGAATGGATGGAAAGTGATCAAGGAGAGATTCCACCTGGAAATAAGGAGGAATTTTCTGACAGTGAGAAGAATCAACCCATGGAGTGGAAGTTCCCTTCAGAAGTTGTGGGAGCTTCATCCCTGGAGGCTTTCAAGAAGAGATTGGACTGCCATTTGCCAGAAATGGTGTAGAGTCTCCTCCTTGGGCTAGATGATTTACAAGGTCCCTTCCAATTCTGTTAATCTGTTAGTTCTTCTATTCCTTCCCATAGTTTGTTCAACCATGAGCGAACCAGATCTTGTAGGCTGTACATTTCTCATGCCACTCCTAAAGTATCCGCCTCTTCTGGAGAAGAAAAAACAGACCGCTGTTTTAACAAGATAACAAAAAGATTTCGGAGTGAATAGAAGGTCTAAAGCCACTTCTTGCAAAAAAAAGAGAGAGTTTTCGTTGCATGATCCACCTTAGAAAGAGCTCCGCGTGTCAGTTTAATAATCCAAGGTTCTGGAGCTACTGGCGAAATGATTTCAGTTTTCATCCCACCTTCCAGAGGAAGGGGCCTTGAGGAGGCAGCTTGCTGTTAAGTATTTTCATGCCGAGGGTAAGGCGACATCCATGCCTCCAAGACGGACTTCTGAAGGTGCCAGGAGCCAGCCAGCTTGCATCGTTGGGACGTAGGGAATAGACCTCCAGGACATGAAGGAAGGTTGCTGACGGAACAAGAGTTCTCCGGATCTCCATCTTCCTTCTGCGACTGCTTAATCGATACTGACTGGAGAGTTAGGAAGGCAACTCAGAATAAGGTAAATGTAGTAGCTTCAGGGAAAGAAGACTGAAGAGGGCCATTTTGGGGAGACAGGAAAACAGATGTCATGTTTTATACCATGCCTCTGTCTGCTCCTGTTTGTTTACATCCCTCGAGGGAAGGCAACAAAAATATGCAAACGAGATCTGCCTTGGCTTTATTATGCAAATCTAAAGCCAAGGCTTGACATCAAGAAGCTACTAGAAGCGAGAGATTCAACTTTGGTCGATGTTTGTTTTTTATTCACCCTGTTTGACTGATTCATGAGTTTTTCTCAACTCGGCCAGCCGTGGAGCAGAGCGAGATGGTGACCGATTCTTTTCTTATGATGATTCTGTTTTCCACAAGGGGAAAATCTGAAATCATGAAGTTGCTCGACTCAGTTTCTTGGCCCGTTTCAATCTTGTGGGCCTTCGCAATGATTGCAACTTGGATATAATAAATGGAAGGTACAGGAACGAAGGATGATTCAACTGGGAAAGCTGGTTCAATTGGGAAAATGATAGATAGATAGATAGATAGATAGATAGATAGATAGATAGATAGATGATAGATAGATAGATAGATAGATAGATGGATAGACGGATGGACGGATGGACGGATGGACAGGCAGATAGATAGATAGATAGATAGATTAACAGCATTGGAAGGGACCTTATAGGTCATCTAGTCCAACCCTCTGCTCAACAGGAGACCCTACACCATTTCTGACAAATGGCAGTCCAATCTTTTCTTGAAAGTCTCAAGTGATGAAGCTCCCACAACTTCTGAAGGCAACTTCTGTTCCATTGGTTGATTGTTCTGTCAGAAAATACCTCCTTATTTCTAGGATATATCTCTTCTTGATCAGTTTCCATCCATAATTCCTTGTCTAGCCTTCAGGTGCTTTGGAAAATAGCCCTCTCCCCAAAATAAGCCCTCCCCTGAAAATAAACCCTCACCCGAAAATAAACCCTCTCCCCAAAATAAGCCGTCCCCAGAAAATAAGCCCTCTCCAAAAATATTTACCCGCATGCGCAGCCAGTCCCTGCCATTTCCTCTGGTTAGGGTTAGGGAGACAGAGCTGGCAATCAGGTAAGATGGCAAGAAGAGCCCCGTCTTGCTCCATGCACTCCAAAATAATAAGACCTCCCCAAAAATAAGGCCAAGCGTTTATTTCAGGGTTAAAAAAAAATAAGTCCGGGTCTTATTTTCGGAGAAACACAGTATTAACTTTTAGAGGCCACAGAAATCAGAAGGTGAACACAGATCATTTGCCCCCAGACGAGATCCAGGTTGATAGAATGTCCAGATTTCTTTAAACGAAAAGAGGAGGCCAGGCAGAGGGAAAGATGAGAACGAGATTAGCCGAGTGAAAGAGAAATCGGATGGCTGCGTCTACGGCGACGGCTGGTTTATGACATTTAATAAACAGATTGACACTCAAGGTTGCTCTCATTAGGCGATCACTTTGACCGCCTGAGCTGTAAATCAAACAGCCGGATTATCAGTGCTTCTGATTCCGGACTATATAAGGGCGCCCAGCTGTCTGGATTAAAGAGTTCAAAAATAAGAATGGAATCTGCAAGTATTAACTTTTTAAACCCCTCCCTCCCTCCCCACATCTCTGTCTCTCTCTCTTTCTCTCTCTCTTTCTCTCTCCCTCCTTCCATCTCTCTCCTTCCTTTCCCTCTTTTTCTCTCCCTCCCTCCTTTCCTCTGTCCTTCCCTCCTTCCCCCTCCTTCCCCCTCTTTCTTTTTTAAATTTGATTTATATGCCGCCCTTCTCCAGAGATTCAGGGCGGCTTACAATGCGTTAAAAGTATGCCTTCATACTTTTTGTATATTTATACAAAGTCAGCTTATTGCCCCCACAAACTGGGTCCTCATTTTACCTACCTTAGAAAGGATGGAAGGCTGAGTCAACTTTGAGCTTGGTGAGAGTCGAATTTACAGTAATTACAGGCAGCTGGTGTTAATCACAATGCCTTGCACTCCCACAGGTCTTTCCTCTGCTGGAAAGCCTATGCTCGTAGTCCTCAGTGAGGTGCTTCTGCTGAGCCTCCTTCTTGGCCAGATCCAATTTGAACTGAGATGTTTTGCCAACTCTTTCTCGTGGTGGCTGCTTAGCTCCAATAACTGCTTCCTGTTGGGGCCTTAAGGAGCCCCGGTGGGGAGGTGAGGGGTGAGTAGAGGCTGGCAAGATGCCCCTCGACGTGAGTGACATTGAGTTTGCCACACCCACCCAGTCACATGATCACCTAGCCACGCCCACCCAGCCAGTCATTAGGCAGATCATATTAGTGGTCCGCGGGATTTAAAATTATGAATTTAGTGGTCCCTGCAGTCCGAAAGGTTGGTGAGCCCTGCGATAGAACAAACCCCATTTAATATTGGGCTCGGTCTGAAGGGATGCCAAGCCAGACATTCGTCTTGTAACCTGAGTTGCATGTGAGCTTGTGAGTCAGCAACAGTGTCAGCAAGATAACGCTGAAAGACAAGCCGTCAGGCCACGCTAACCTTATGTCCTCGATATTCTTTTTACACAGGAGAACTTGTAAGGAGAGAAGGTGGCTCATGGCGGACTTCTTTATGTGTAGTCAGTCAGGTCAAAGACCTGGAGCTGTCAGACAACGTCAAGAATAGATTTGAACCTCCTGGGCTGGCTTATCTCCTTGCGAAAGCCATGAGCTGCTCATCTCTCTCAGAAAAGGTCATGGTTATGTCGCGATTCAAGGTAGCTGCTTCAAAGACCAAGCTCTGAAACCCCAGGTGATGAACCGAAGAGAGAAGACGACTTCCATCCTTAAAGATAAAGGTTCCCCTCACACATATATGCTAGTCGTTCCCGACTCTAGGGGGCAGTGCTCATCTCCGTTTCAAAGCCGAAGAGCCAGCGCTGTCCGAAGACGTCTCCGTGGTCATGTGGCCAGCATGACTCAATGCCAAAGGCGCACAGAACGCTGTTCCCTTCCCACCAAAGGGGGTCCTTATTTTTCTACTTGCATTTTTTACCTGCTTTCGAACTGCTAGGTTGGCAGAAGCTGAGACAAGTCACGGGAGCTCACCCTGCTACGCAGCACTAGGGATTCGAACTGCTGAACTGCCGACCTTTCAATCGACAAGCTAAGCAACTTAGCCACTGAACCACCGCATTCCTTCCATTCTTAGTTGTTTAATTTTTATTCCTTCCTGCCAGGTCACTTCCTCATGCTAGAAAAAAGTTTGTTTGCTTAATTATCCATCAGACTTAGAGGGACTCTGGGAGGCAGAGAAGCAAAATATTTAAAGCATATAAAACTGGCTATAACATTTAAATAAGAGGCAAGGGTAGTTACAATTCCGTATTAAAAGGCATCGATTTGATTTTAAATTCACGTTAAAATTAAATTAAGGGACGCGACTTACAATTACAACTGAGCCCCACATTTACATTGCTAAACAAGATCGTCGTTAAGTGAATTTCGTCCCCATTTTATGTCAGTTCTTGTCACAGTTGTTAAGTCAGTAACATGGTTACTTAATTAACATGATTAATTAAGGGAATCTGGTTTCCTCATTGACTTTCCTCATCAGAAGGCTGCAAAAGTGAACCGTATGATTCCAAGGATACCGCAACCGTCATAAATGAACATTAAAAGTTAAATAAAAAATACAATGCTATTAAAATAACATTAAAAGGCTGGATGCAAGGTGATCCAACCGGTCAGTCCTAGAGGAGATCAATCCTTACTGCTCTTGAGAAGGCCAGATCCTGAAGAGGAAACTCAAATCCTTTGGCCACCTAATGAGAAGGAAGGACTCCCTGGAGAAGAGCCTAATGCTGAGAATGATGGAGGGCAAAAGAAGAAGGGGACAGCAGGGAACGAGGTGGCTGGATGGAGTCCCAGAAGCAGAGCTTCAATGGACTCCAGGGAATGGTAGAAGACAGGAAGGCCTGGAGGAATGTTGTCCATGGGGTCACGATGGGTCGGACACGACTTTGCAACTAACAACAACAAAGAGGCTGGAGAAGGGTCTTCAGGGGGCCAACCAGCCTCACAGCTGCATGGTCCCTTTGTAAGCCCCAAGCAAAAAAAACCCAGCTCCTTAGACCTTTCCAGAAGGCCAGGAGAACAGGGGGGTTCAAATTTTTCATGATTTAAATTTGGAGATGCTCTTTCACGAACTTTAAAAAAAAAAACTTGCACGGGAATCTTGCAATCTCCACCGGGCAGGTGCTGTTGGAAGTGACCCCTGGCCTCTGCTGACCTGGTGCTTCAAGAGAAGAGTCCCAGGAAGAAACACACATCACATCCTTGGGCTCCACTAAATTACGTATTTGCCCACTAACTCTTCCCAGGTTTTCCAGACCAACAAACAAGGGGTGGTGGTGGTGGTGGGGGAAAGGACTTCACAATCTCGCTTAGACCAGGAATCAGGTGTTCGACATCCCAGATGGTGATTTCCGGACTCTTTCGCATAACCTGCAGGCATCGGAGGCCAAAAGCATCCAAAACATTGTGACCTCATTGAAGCTCTGAGCTGCCACTTCCTGACCTTGGTAGAAGAAGGAAGTTTGGATAATTTAGTCGCCTTGGCGTTGATTGGCCTGGCCAACTTCCTGCCAGTGATTGCCAAAAGTCAATCAAGGGGGGCAATTTTCAGAAGGTCAAAAGAGACCTTCAGAGTCCAAACAATTTTGGAGGAAATTAGATGCAGCTCACCTGGGTTTTCCTACCACATTAGGAAATAGAATAGAATACCAGAGAAAACACTGGTGCTTTCTACTCTGTCCTTGTTGGCTTCCAGATGTCTGAATACCTCTAAAAGTTAAATGGGACAGATGGAGAGGAAGTAGCCAAGGTGCCCAAGGCCTCTGCAACCATTCTTCATATGTTTTAGCCTCCTAATTCTCTTGGTTGCTCTTCTCTGCACTCTTTCTAGAGTCTCCACATCTTTTTTACATTGGGCGACCAAAACCGGATGCAGTATTCCAAGTGTGGCCTTACCAAGGCCTTATAAAGTGAGCCCCAGCTCAGTGAAATCACATTCACTAGTTTCTGGGCTTTTTTTTTCTTTCCTTCTGGCAGTCAGTAAGCCATATGCTGCCTAGTGAGAGACTTAAATAGATCTATTTCTGGCTCATTAGCCATCATCAGTAAGCCACACCCACATCTCATGTATCCTCTCTGTAAAGGTACAATGTCTATTTCCTTACTTTTTGTAGGTTTTATGTGTGTTTTTCTTTTAGCCAGGTTTTTCCTACGTAACCAAGATTTTTCTGCAGAAATCACATGCGATTTCACTCAACTAGGGTTGCTCAACTAGGATTTCACTCAATTAGGGTTGCAGAAATCACATGTGATTTCACTTAACTAGGGTTGCAGAAAAATCTTGGTTATGTAGGAAAAACCTGGCTAAAAGAAACACACACACACGATTAATTATGTATAAGAAAATGTACATTTTATATTCCGTGTATAAAAAAATAAAACTGAAAAAACTTTTCAAAAAAAAAAAGAACTATTCTGCTCTTAGCCAGTAGTCCATCAACCCAAGCATCTCTCGTTACAAATCTCATCCTCTGCATCCAGCAAGTTTAATTAGGTATGGATGTCAGAAGCAATAGTTCAACAGGATTCCAGCATGTCAGCTTAGGAACTGCGATGGTAGGTGAAGGCCTGTTGATACCCTTCAACTGGAGATAACTGGGATTAAGGCCAGGCAAAGCAAGAGGGGAAAAAAACAACAACTAATGATGATCATAGTGGAAGATCGAAAACGTGCTTAGGAGAGAGAAGGAAGGAGGGGAAAAAAACCATGCTCGCTTCATCCCTTTTCTGTATTAAATACGAAGATGCGATTTTTGCAGGATCCGATCTGGGTCGGAGCTTCCTTGTCACAGCTGGGTCTCCGAAAGGACTTTGATCGACGTAAATACAGGTAATCCTCGGTTTACAACCATTCTAAGGAGATTATCAGAATTGTAGGGCCCTTCCCTTTCTCATTCTCTTTCCTCGTGGCACAGTGGTCAGAATGCAGTACTGCAAGCTAATTCTGTCCAGTGCCAGTAGTTCGATTCTAACTGGCTCAAGATTGACTTAGCCTTCCATCCTTCCGAGGTGGGTCAAATGAGGACCCAGATTGTTGGGGGGCAAGAGGCTGACTCTGTAAGTCAGGGCTGTAAAAGCACCATGAAGAGAAGTGATATATACGTATAAGTGCTATTGCTATTGCTATTATACTTCAGACCAGACTCCTCTTGCTTTCAACTCCAAATCAGCCCTTTCGGAGACCCTGCTGTGACAAGGAAGCTCTTGCTGATGGTAGTTTAAGATTGAATTTCTCCTCCTCCCGTCCCCCCTCACCCCGTGCAAAATCCCCATGTCCCTGATTATTAGCATTGTCCGTTACCCAGGAGCCCAGACCTCCCGCAGGAATGCCAGGAGTTTGCTGGCATGCAGACAGTCCCAGATGTGGCAGCGAGGGAGGCCTGACTCCAAGCAAGTTGTGTAATTTAATAAAAGAGACACTTAAAGCAGTTTATGGTAGAGTCAGGCCACTTCAGATGGCCTTCCTTGCTAATTTAACACTGGCTGCAGCCCCCTCGAGCTGGCGTCTCCCTGGTCATTAGAAGAGGGGGCACTTCTGGCATTGCCTCAATGCTCCCGGGACTTTATTATCCAGAGCAGCCAATTTCAATAATTCCTTCAGAAGTGGGTTGTGTCTGTTTGCAGTGGAAAGAGAGGGAGGGTTATGATTGTCTTTCCCTGCAGTTCTTTGGACCAATTTCCTCTCTTCCCGCCCCCCCCCCCCCACTTCCCCCATCTGGGTTGAAGTGGGGGGGGGAAAAAGACAACAGAAGGAGATAATTGCTTTTAGCCTCCAACTCAGAGCTGGCTGCAGTCATGTTTCTCTTTCACCGGAGTTCTTTTTTCTCTCTCCTGGCTCCTCCAATCTTAAGCCAGGTTAAACGGCAGCCTAGGAACAAAACATCCAATGTGGCCCTCCCTAAAAGGACGAAGGATCTCTGGAAAGGGCTGGGCTTTAGGAAAGAATTCAATTTGCGAATGCCCAAAGAATAGAGGATGTTCATCCAGGCGTTATGGTTTCGGTTGGAGAATCAGACAAAATACAGCTTGAACGGTGAACTCGTCACCCCAGATGGGTTGAGAAAACACATTAAAATGTGTTTTGTTTGCATTACGGCTTTGCGTCTTAAATGAAGTCAGCCACTGTAGTTTGCAAAATCTTCACCTGCTCTATGAAGCCAAGGAGTTTTAGCTTCTTCTTCTTCTTCTTCTTCTTCTTCTTCTTCTTCTTCTTCTTCTTCTTCTTCTTCTTCTTCTTCTTCTTCTTCTTCTTCTTCTTCTTCTTCTTCTTCTTCTTCTTCTTCTTCTTCTCCTCCTCCTCCTCCTCCTCCTCCTCCTCCTCCTCCTCC
This sequence comes from Coluber constrictor foxii, assembly GCA_038048745.1. Taxonomy (NCBI): domain Eukaryota; kingdom Metazoa; phylum Chordata; class Lepidosauria; order Squamata; family Colubridae; genus Coluber; species Coluber constrictor. The sequence goes on along the minus strand of CM075968.1, from coordinate 36,381,724 downwards.
TCCTCCTCCTCCTCCTCCTTCCATATCTGTCATCAGACGTTGGCAATCATGTTGGCAATCCTATTTTTATCAACGGTGGCACAAAAAAGGTGCTTGCTGAGTTTTGTCCAAACCAGTCCCTTAGATTGCGAAGCCATGATGTTCTTCTGCCTGGACCACATTTGCCTTCAATCTTTGCCTTAGCTTCTTCAGCCTCTTGAAAATGCAAATAAACTGCAGCCAGTTCTGGTGATAGATAGATAGATAGATGATAGATATAGATAGATAGATAGATAGATAGATAGATAGATAGATAGATAGATAGAGATAGATAGATAGATAGATAGATAGATAGATAGATAGATAGATAGATAGATAGATAGATATTAAGACTCTAGAAAGCGTGCAGAGAAGAGCCACAAAAATGATTAGGGGACTCTGGAGGCTAAACTGCACCATGAACAGTTGTGAGAACTAGATGTGTCTAGTCTATTGAAGAGAAGGACTAGGTGTGACATGATAGCAGTCTTCCTGTACTTGAGGAACTGGCACAGAAAAGAGGGATTTGACTTAAAGTCTGTAGAGATTCTCAGTCATCCAGGTCATGGTTGTCCCAAAGGTGCATTTTCAGGGGGCAACTGGACTTTCTTGTTTATTCTTTGAAGGCATTTCGCTTCTCATCCAAGAAGTTGCCTCCTGAAAACGTGCCTTTGGGACAGGGGGTTGACTTGCTCTCCATAGCCAGGACAAGGAGTAAAAGATGAAAGCTCAACAGGGGAAGATCCAACCTGGAGTTAAGGAGAACTTCCTGACAGTGAGAACAATTTATCTATCTATCTATCTATCTATCTATCTATCTATCTATCTATCTATCTATCTATCTATCTATCTATCTATCTATCTATCTATCTATCTATCATCTATCTATCTATCTATCTATCTATCTATCTATCTATCTATCTATCTATCTATCATCTTCTATCTCTATCTATCTATCTATCTATCTATCTATCTATCTATCTATCTATCTATCTATCTATCTATCTATCTATCTATCTATCCATCCATCCATCCATCCATCCATCCATCCATCCATCCATCCATCCATCTATAAGCCAAATATCATTCACTCACCGTGAAATCTCCAGAACGGTGAAGCCTACAAACTTGAAATTTGGCACGTATGTTCCTCTTGGCTTCTAGGTGCTCGCTAAGAAAGGATTTTTTTTGAAATGACCATCAGATCATTACTATTTCATATACAGTATTATATTCACACACTCTGATGCTAAGGAGTTAGATATTCTATTCCCTTTCTCCACCTGAAGGAAACTCTGTTCCAACTGCCAGTTGCCTTATATTAACACGCTATGAAGCTGTAGAGTTACACATTCTACATTAAGTTTCAGGCTTTAAGTGTCAGTTTATCATTCCCGGTCACCTAGTTTCGTAGCGTCCAGCTAGTCCATTATATTGTTTGCCTTCTGGAGTTGTGGGTACTCCATTGCTGGAGTTTTTTTTTAAGTGTTGATAACTATTTGTCTAGGATGGAATAAGGATTCCCAGGTGCTTGGACTAGAGGACCTTCAAGGTCCCTTCTGTCCCTATGTTTCTATGAATCCATATCCCTCTACTTCTATCAACCTACCTTTGCATGGATCTTATGGACTAAATACAAGGAGGAAATTGTTGAGTGGGATTGAGTCTAGTTACTCAAGACTGTCCCTGGTGTATCCAGGCGCCTGGCTCTCTCTCTCCATCATCCATATATCTCTCTCTTTCTTATATTCCTCTCCCCTCCTCCCCTTTGCAAATTCATGGAAAGCAACAATCCCCCCATTCAGAAGAGTCTCTGTAGATCCCCTTGGAAGATTAAGCCCTGTGAATATTTCATGATCCTTGAATGACAGCTGTTAAGGTCCTGTTGGAAGACTGGCGCCCCACTTACTAGTTAAAAAGCAAAGCCGGGGGCTGGAGATTCATATGGAACAGGGGGGCTCCAGAAAGGTCCTTATGATTTAAGCCCTCTCCTCTCCACTTCTCCCTTGCGGATGGAAAACAAGCCATCCAGACTGTCTCTTCCCCTTCCCATGTCCCCTGCAGACCTCTAAATAAGAGCTCATAACTCAATGAAGAATCAAGACATTGTCACAACCAATGGGTTACTTACTCACGCTCAGCAACAGGCCTGGTGAGCACCCCAAAGACTGAAGCTCTTTTCTTTCATCTCCTGCCTTGAAGCCGATCAATCAGAATAGAGCTGGAAGGGGCCTTGGAGGTCTTCTAGTCCAAACAGGAGACCCTGTACGGTTTGAGACAAGTAGCAGACCTATCCAGGGATGAAATCCAGCAGGTTCTGACAGGTTCTGGAGAACCGGTAGTGGAAATTTTGTGTAATTCGGAGAACCGACAAATACCACCTCCGGCTAGCCCCAGAGTGGGGTGGGAATGGAGATTTTGCAGTATCCTTCCCCTGCCACGCCCACCAAACCATGCCCACCAAGCCAAGCCCACAGAACCTCTGGTCCTATTTCTTCTTTAAAAACTCCAGTGATGAAGCACCCACAAGTT
>CM075968.1:36359174-36371674 GCA_038048745.1 Coluber constrictor foxii | reverse complement strand
ACTTTGGGCTGGTCTCTTTCTCTCTCATTCAGCCAAACTCACCTCACAGGGTAATTATTGTTGGGGGAAATAGAAGAAGGAAGGTCTGTTAACTTATATGTAAAATAACAAAATCTGGATATCCATCAACAAACACATGTATGTGTTTTTAGGATTTCTCCATCTACTTCGTAGAGCAGCATGTGCAATCAAACAGGTTTTCTTAATTTTTAGAATAGAATAGAATCACAGAGTTGGAAGGGACCTTGGAGGTCTTCTAGTCCAACCCCCTGCTTAGGCAGGAAACCCTACACTAATTCAGACAAATGGTTATCCAACCTCTTCTTAAAAACTTCCAGTGTTGGAGCATTCACTACTTCTGGAGGCAAGTCGTTCCACTGATTCATTGTTCTCACTGTCAGGAAATTTCTCCTTAGTTCCAAGTTGCTTCTCTCCTTGATGAGTTTCCACCCGTTGCTTCTTGTCCTACCTTCTGGTGCTTTGGAGAATAGCTTGACTCCCTCTTCTTTGGGGCAGCCCCTGAGATACTGGAAGACTGCTATCATGTCTCCCCTAGTCCTTCTTTTCATCAAACTAGACATACCCAGGTCCTGCAACTGTTCTTCATATGTTTTATCCTCCAGCCCCCTAATCCTCTTCCTTGCTCTTCTCTGCACTCTTTCTAGAAACTCCACATCTTTTTTACATACATCGTGGCGACCAAAACTGAATGCAGGATTCCAAATGTGGCAGTATTCCATTTTTCTTTTTAAATTTTTTAAAATTTTTATTATAACACAATATGACAAAACACACAACATATATTTATATTTAAATTTATATTTTGTTGATAAAGAAATAAAAGGAGACTCGTATAGATCTATTTCAAGCTATTTAGCTCTCATCAGCTAGCCATACTCTTACTCGGATTCAAACTTGGGCTGCCTGCATATTAGGCAGTTGTATTAACCTCTGAGCCACAAGTTCTCCTCCCTTCACCAGCTTGAGCCAGGGGAGAGATTAAGTGTTTTTTGTGGCCATCTTCTAGTATTTACATTCTCCCCCGTTTCCCTTTAAACTATTCCATTTTCTTCTTGTCCCTTTCTCTTTTACTTGTACTTCTTAATAATCATATTAGTTTTATACATTCTATACGTTATCATATTCATTCTTTCTATTTTCAACGTCACCCCTGTTTTTATTATCCATTATTTCTAGTCTCTAACCAGTATTGTGGGACTTGCCTTCTGCCGCGATAGCCTCCCAACGACCAGTACGCTCCCACAGAGAGGGACTCCTCAGGGTGCTGTCAGCCAGGCCATGTCGGCTGGTGACCCCCAGGGGGAGGGCCTTCTCTGTGGCAGCTCCTGCCCTCTGGAACGACTTGCCCCTGGAGATACGAAGGATGTCAGATCTCCGGGCCTTTCGCCGTGCCCTAAAAACTTTTCTTTTCCATCAAGCAGGGCTGGTGTAAATGCCCTCCCCTCTCCCCCATTTTAGTTTTAGCTTTTTTAAATTGTCAATGGGTTTTAGTTCGAATGTTTTACATTTTGGACCAAAGTTATGTAATTCTTTTAAAATTTAAAATTTTGTATTGGTATGTGTTTTAGTCTTGGCTGTGCACCGCCCTGAGTCCACTAGGAGAAGGGGGGTATACAAATTAAATAAACTAAACTAACTAACTAACTTATACCAAGTTTTTTAATGGCTATTTCCCCCCACCCACCCACCACCCCCAATTTGCCAAGTTATTTTAGGAGCCACTGTTGCGATTGGCTTCAAAGAGAAGAAATGAGGAGGGCTTGATTTGATTACAGTGAACGGATGCAAATGAGCGATGGTTGGAGAGCGAGATGGGCGGCATATATATTTAATAAATAAATTCACTTCCGGTTCAGAATGCAAAAAATGGTTTCCTTTCTTTTTGCATTATGAACCTGGCCAAAAAGCTTTCATGGGGGTGGGGGGAGGGAGGAGGGGGAAAGGCCTCCTGAAAGGCATTCAGGTGCTGCCGCAAAGCCCGGAGCAACCCGTTTGGCACCCTGGATCTAATGGGCTGACCTCCTTGTTCTTCCCTAATCATGACGGGTAATTGCTAAGACAGCCATGAATGTCAAGAAAATTGTAACATCTCCTAAGCTGTCTTGAGGGCTCAGTTGGTGGAAAAACAGGCTGGAAGCTTCTTAAGTAAGTAATTAAACCACGATTGCTCTCTCTCTCTCTCTCTCTCTCTCTCTCTCCTGAAGGGTTTTTTATTTTTTTATTTTTGAGCATCTTGGTAACTCATTTCTCTTCGAATAGGGGAAGGGACGAGTCTGCTAATTTAGCAATAGGTATGTTGATATTTTCAGGACGGTTCCCAGCTGAGGTTGGGCTTCTTGCCTGAAAAATGTGGAACGGGACGTGTATCAACTCCAGGGGTGGGATTTGGCACTCTGAACAATCAATGGCGAAGGAAGGAAGGAAGGAAGGAAGGAAGGAAGGAAGGAAGAAGGAAGGAAGGAAGGAAGGAAGGAAGGAAGGAAGGAAGTTAAAGAGAGAAAGGAGAAGAAACAAGAGGGCTGAAGGGAGGGAGAAAGAAGTTAGGAAGTTAGGAAGTTAGGAAGGAAGGAAGGAGGGAAGGAAGGAAATTAGGAAGGAGAAGAAGCAAGAGGGCTGAAGGGAGGGAGAAAGTGGAAAGGAACTAGGAAGAAGGAAGTAAGGAAGTAAAGAAGGAAAGAAGGAAGTTAAAGAGAGAAAGGAGAAGAAACAAGAGGGCTGAAGGGAGGGAGAAAGAAGTTAGGAAGTTAGGAAGTTAGGAAGGAAGGAAAGAAGGAGGGAAGGAAGGAAGGAAGGAAGGAAGGAAGGAAATTAGGAAGGAGAAGAAGCAAGAGGGCTGAAGGGAGGGAGAAAGTGGAAAGGAAATAGGAAGAAGGAAGGAAGGAAGTAAGGAAGGAAAGAAGGAAGTTAAAGAGAGAAAGGAGAAGAAGCAAGAGGGCTGAAGGGAAAGAGAAAGAAGAAAGGAAGGTAGGTAGGAAGGAAGGAAGAAAGGAAAGAAGGAACTTAAAGAGAGAAAGGAGAAGAAGCAAGGGGGCTGAAGGGAGAGAGAAAGGAGGAAGGAAGGAGGGAAGATGAGAGTAATGAAAAGGAAGGAAGGAAGGGGAAGAGGGCTCCAACAGAAGGAACCAATAGGGTTCCCCTTCTTTCCTCTATACACCCCTTTCTAAGAGAAGGAGATGTTTCTTGGCAAGCCTTCCCATCGCCAATCAATCTTCTGGTGTAACAATTAGCACGTAAGGACCACTCAGAGTAAAACACGGGCCTAGAAAACCCTTTAGCAGGAGAGGGAGAGTGCGTGGTGGGTAGAGGTCCATGTGTCGGGGAGAAACAGCAGGAGGGAAGAAAAACACACACAATAACAACAGCAGCAGCAGCAGCAGCCGGAGGTTGGAACAGATCAATGCATGCAGGAAAGGAGGCATCTCATATCCCATTATTGATGATAACGGTAGCACATAAAAGTGCCGTCTTCTCCACGGCGGGCAATTAGTGAGCTGGCGCGTGAGTGACGGAGGCAACTCCATTGCGAGGCAGGCCTCTGGGCCCCCAGAGGTGGGTCTGATGACAGCTTCATCTGTTAGTGCGGCCTTCCACAGTTGGCGGCGCCAGCACCCTCTCCATTAGGGGAGGCTGTGTGACGGGTGGCTGAAGACTGACTTTCTCCCCACTGGCCCCCCCAAGGCCTGCGTAAGAGAATGCAGTAGACATGCAGTCTGTCTGAGCACACATGCTCAATTGATTGCAATATGGGACCCTGGGCTCCTTCTCTTCCTCCTCCTCCTCCTCCTCCTCCTCCTCCTCCTCCTCCTCCTCCTCCTCCTCCTTCTTCATCTCTGTCCTCCTTCTCTTCCTCTTCTCCTTCCTTCCCTCCCTCCTTCCTTCCACTTCTTTTCCTTCCTTCCTTCCTTCCTTCTCCTTCTCCTTCTCCTTCTCCTTCTCCTTCTCCTTCTCCTTCTCCTTCTCCTTCTCCTTCTCCTTCTCCTTCTCCTTCTCCTTCTCCTTCTCCTTCTCCTTCTTCTTCATCTCTGTCCTCCTTCTCCTCCTCTTCTCCTTCCTTCCCTCCCTCCTTCCTTCCACTTCTTCTCCTTCCTTCCTTCTCCTTCTCCTTCTTCCCCTTTCCCTCCCTCCTCCCCTCCTCCTCCCCCTTCTTCCTCCTCTTCCTCTTCTACTTCCTTCCTTCCTTCCCTTCTCCTTCTTTCCTTCCCTTTCCTTCCTTCCTTCCTTCCTTCCTTCCTTCCTTCCTTCCTTCCTTCTTCCTTCCTTCCTTCCTTCCTTCCTTCCTTCTCCTTCTCCTTTCCGTTTCCCTTTCCCTCCTCCTTCCTTTCCCCCTTCCTTCCTTCCTTCCTTCCTTCCTTCCTTCCTTCCCCTTCTCCTTCTTGCCCTCCCTCGCTTCTTCCTAGCAAAGTCTTCAATTCCGTCCATTATAATTTAATTGGGAACATTCCAGCTTCCCCCCGCCCCAGAGCTCTCTACCAATGAGCTGTTTTACCTAAAAATACATATTCCAAATGCCTCTATTTAAACTTAGCTCTGTAATCATCCGTCAAGTCAACTGCACCTCAGGATTGATTTGTCAAGGCCTGCCAGCTGTTTGATAATGCAGTTCCCCAAACAAATCAATTGACAAGCCTTGGTACAGGATAGTAATGACCTTGGTGCCCTATTCCTTTGGGGCTTGAGGGCTTTCAGGTGAAAGGGGAGCAGTTGGGTCAAACATTTTTTTTTTGTTTTGAACTGATCAAAGTCACACAGATATGCCTAGTCAGGTTTGAGCCAAGCCAAATCTTTAAATACTGAGTTCAGGACCACGGACAACACTCAACTAGGATGAATTATAGAGAGACGTTGCCCCAGTATTCTAGTAATAGAACTTTGTAAAATGCTTGCTTCAGAGTTTTACCTGGAGTTGGGGTTTTTTTTCTGGAATGCTGACACAGGGATCTACAACAATGTTGACTGTACTAAGATTGACCCTTTGATGGAGTTGGCTTTTATATGATAATTTCTGAAGGACCAGGGAGTTGGAGACATTTTATGAGCCAAAGCACAATTCTAGAGTAACATCCTGGGTGAAATACCTTATATCTCCTATGAGTGTTTTTAAGGTGATTTTTTTTAAAAAAAACACACCTCCTTAGCTTCAAGGCTCATAACATTATTATGGAAGGAAAATCTATATTGTTAGAATCACTGGGGTTTTTCCCCCCTGCTCTCTTAATAAAGGCAGTGATATCTGAAATGTGCCTCAAGTCTGTTACAACACACACACACACACACACACATACATGTATATGTATATATGTATATGTATATATGCATATAAAAAGTTCAAATCTCTTTACCTTGTCATCTTCTGGCCCTTTACTATCAGTTTAGAAGTTATGGGTCCTGCTTCATTATCCTAGCTGCAGCCTGACTGCGTGTTAATGGCCCAGCTTTCTCTGGTTCCCTATTACTAACTGTCTTTTTAAGCATTTTAACTAACAAACTTTTAAATGATGCGGGAAAACACCTGAGATTTTAACTTTTTACGTACACACACCCGCGAAAACTTGAGAAGACACACACACACACACACACACACACACACACACACATATATATTTGCCAAATCGTCAAACAAGCAAATAGCTTGTAATATGAAGAGATATCATTTAATGGGGGAAGGAAACCAGAAGGCAGAAGGGAATATAAGAACACGCCGTGTTCACACTGATCAAAATTCACAACGCTCAAGTTGGTAGCTCATGCGTATCCCTTTTTGGGGGGGTGAGTATGTAACGGATGCATCTTCCAATGTTCCCCATTCCGGGAAATGTCACCTCCATGAGAATCAACTTGAAATGTTTTCACTTGCACTTGCCATTTGGAGCCTACATTACTAGCAGGAGACGAGAAAGGCTTTTAACACTATCCGTTGACCCAGCCCTAAATACACTCTCCTGGATTTGATACACCACAAGCCAGGGAGGTCAACTTGAGGGAACTCCAAGCGTGAGGAAAAAAAAAACTGTGTCAATTAGCTGCTCCTACTGTGCCGGAGTGGCGAAGGATGAGCCAGTGACATGGCAGGGAAAACCAGAAGTGCTCACCTGGAAAATCTTGTGTAGAGCCTGCTGGGGTTGTTTTAAGTGCTGAAAAGATGTGTCGGAGATACACTTGTGTTGCATTAGAAGGGGGCATGCATCCCTTTCCTTCTTGGTTTACGGGTCAGCAGGAAACGGATGGCCTCCATCAGCGATGATCTCTTCTTTTTGGCGCTCAAGGTGTTTGCAAGTAAGTTTTATTGTCCGTTCCCTTGTCCGTCATAGCTGATATAAACCAAACAGAAAGGTCAATTCTCTTCCTTTTGATCCAAGGATTATAATTTCTATCTCTCAATGCTTAGCGTAAGGAGAAAGTCCATTTTGGTTGTAACTGAGACAGAATAGAATAGAATGGAATGGGTTGGGATGGGATGGATGGGATGGAAGGGAAGGGATGGGAAGGGAAGGGAAAGGGAAGGGAAGAGAAGAGAAGAGAAGAGAAGAGAAGAGAAGAGAAGAGAAGAGAAGAGTAAGAGAAGAGAAGAGAGAGAAGAGAAGAGAAGAGAAGAGAAGAGATAAGGGAAGAGAAGGGAAGGGAAGGGAATGGGAGGGGAGAGGAGAAGAGAGGAGAAGAGAAGAGAAAAGAGAAGAAAAGAAAAAAGAGAAGAGATGGAAAGAAGAGAAGAGAAGAGAGAAGAGAAGGGAAAGGGAGAGAAGGGAAGGGAAGGGAATGGGAGGGGAGAGGAGGGGAGAGGAGAAGAGAGGAGAAGAGAAGAGAAAAGAGAAGAAAAGAAAAGAAAAGAAAAGAAAAAAGAGAAGAGATGAGATGAGAAGAGAAGAGAAAGAGAAGAGAAGAGAAGAGAAGAGAAGAGAAGAAGAGAAGAGAAGAGAAGAGAAGAGAAGAGAAGAGAGAGAAGAGAAGAGAAGAGAAGAGAAGAGAAGTCCAGGTTATCTGAAGGACTTTCTTTACCCAGTCATATCTACCTCGCCCATCAGAGCAGGGAGGCAGGGAATGTTATGAGTCCCTATTCTCAAAGAGATCCATCTAGTGGGACCAAGAAGAAAGATCTTCTCTGTGGCGGTTCCCTCCCTGTGGAACATCAACCCTGCAGAAATAAGATTGGCGCCCACCCTGACACTCTTTCAAGAGGCCATGAGGACATGGTTCTGAGGACCACAGGACGATATGGTGCCCCTCATGTGGTTGGTCAATTGTTGTCAGCAGTTTATTGGGGCTTTATATTTGCAAGTAGCCTGAATTACCATGAGTTATTACCATTGGTCAGCCATATCAATTTTCTTATAAAATTAATAATTTAGCTGTGACTATGATTTTACCTGATCACATTTGGAGTTCTTTATGATTACTGACAGCCAGTGGATTTTCACATGGAAGACCTTAACAAAAGACATCCTGAGTTGTAAAGTCTATTTAGTTGTTGTTGTTGTTAGTTGCAAAGTCATGTCCGACCCATCTCGACCCCATGGACAACTTTCCTCCAGTCCTTCCTGTACTCTACCATCCTCTGGAGTCCATTTAAACTCTGCTTCAGTGACTCCATCCAGCCACCTCGTTCTCTGCCGTCCCCTTCTTCTTTTGCCCTCCATCGTTCCCAGCATTCAGCTCTTCTCAGGGAGTCCTTCCTTCTCATTAGGTGGCCAAAGGATTTGAGTTTCCTCTTCAGGATCTGGCCTTCTGAAGAGCAGTCAGGGTTGATCTCCTCTAGGACTGACCGGTTGGATCGCCTTGCAGTCCAAGGGACTCGCAGGAGTCTTCTCCAGCACCAGAGTTCAAAGGCCTCCATTCTTTGGCGCTCAGCCTTCCTTATGGTCCAACTTTCACAGCCATCCATTGCAACTGAGAAAACCATCTATTTAGCTAGCAGCCTCTTTTCCTTGTAGCTAGTTTGATGTTTATGAACCAAGAACAGGATTTGAGTTTGCTTAATCTATTTTTTTTTGGTAAACCTACCTAAGGCATATTTTCTTTATAACCAATCTTACGTTTGTATATTTTGTATTTTCATGAAACTTGAAGCACCAGATGGTATGGGTTCTCCATCACTGGAGGCTTTCAAGAAGAGATTGGACAACCATTTGTCCAAATAATATAGAGCAAGTATTGGACTAGAAGACCTCCAAGATCCCTTCCAACTCTTTTATTCTATAATTCTGTAGTAATTCACTGTGGAAATCCCCCCATCCAGTTTTCATGTCTGTAGTCCTGCTAATGTCCATGAGATGAAGTAAATGATCCACTCGGTCTCCATTGATAACCAAGGGCTGAATGTCTGATCTATTCCTTCTGTTCCTTTTCTTCAGGTATGGTGGAAAACTATTGGCTAAAGACCAATAGTCTAGATGTTTTTTTTAACTAGAAAAGCCACTTCAGGGGTGTTCCAGGACTTCAAAAATAGGAGAAAGATAACATCTACTCTCAAGCTACTTTTAAGTTTGAAACTCTTATCCATGTCTCACCTCACTTCCTTCTTCTCCACTTCTAAGAAAAAAAAAATCTCAGCAGTTGTAATCTTTATTTCAAGGGTGAGAAGCTGCTCCAGTCCTTTAATCATTGCAACTGTGTAAACAGGCTTCGGATGGCATCAAGATAGATTATCAATTTGCAGATAATAGTCAACAGTAAGTATGGGAGAAAGTAGCACCAAAGTTGAAGAATGGTGACTCTGATGCTGGAGGGGCTTTATTCTTTCTTTCAAAAGACAGCCTGTGAGAAAATTCCTACCTCGCTGAATTCCTCCTTTAGATCCTCGATCCTAAATTCTGATGCTATCTTACTATGTTTTAAAGATGACCCTCCAGCAGTTAAAAGTCTCCTGAAATGAAATGGTGAGAAAGGTGGACTTTTCTTGTAGCACCTGTACTTGGCTCAACGTGTCTTCTGTAAATATTTTGGTCATAGCGATATTAATTGCTTAGGATGTTCTCCCCGTTGGTTCTGCAAGGAGAATTTGGGTATATTTCTTTCTTAAGACTGGTTGTGGAAATGTTTAGCCACAGTTAGCTAGGAATGGCCTATTAGCCTATTGGGTCTCAATGCTTCCTGGTTGTCTCAGCTAAGGTTCAAGCTAAGGTTGCTGAACTTATCATTATTATATGAAAATCATTATTATATGAATAGAGACATCACCCTGCCAACAAAAGTATGTATAGTCAAGGCTATGGTTTTCCCAGTTGCAATGGATGGCTGTGAAAGTTGGACCATAGGGAAGGTTGAGCGCCAAAGAATGGAGGCTTTGAACTCTGGTGCTGGAGAAGACTCCTGCGAGTCCCTTGGACTGCAAGGCGATCCAACCGGTCAGTCCTAGAGGAGATCAACCCTGACTGCTCTTTAGAAGGCCAGATCCTGAAGAGGAAACTCAAATGCTTGGCCACCTAATGAGAAGGAAGGACTCCCTGGAGAAGAGCCCTAATGCTGGGAATGATGGAGGGCAAAAGAAGAAGGGACGGTGGAGAACGAGGTGGCTGGATGGAGTCACTGAAGCAGAGCTGAGCAAGATTTCTGAACAAGATTTCTGGCATGACAAAGGGATTCATAAAAAGAAGAGAAAAGAGAGGCAAAAAGGAGAGAAAATCTAATGAAAGAAAAGATGAGGGAAAAAAATATTGTCTGCCTGAGGAATATGTGACAATCCTTCAACCTCTTTGAATCCTGGCCCTGTTTTCTCAAGCACAAAGGACCAGTAATTAACCACTTCGGAGCTTATGGGCTTTCCAAGAGCAGAACCCTCTTAACATCTCAGCTTGAAAAAGTGGTGCGAAGCTGTCAGACAGATGTGAGAATTAAAACCAACACAAGGCCCGCCAAATCTTTCACGAGCAAGAGACTCATTTGCTGGATCTCCATAGAGCCTTCTCTGAAACTTCAGATTAAGACGTCAAGTCTCTCTCCTTCCCCCCCTCCACTCTTTCTCCCCCTACCTCTTCTCTTCTTCCTCCTCCTCCCCCCTTTTCCCTTTGAAGAAGTGTGTTGATGTAAGCGAACAAGGCAGAGAGTCAATAAAGAGAGTATCGGAGCGACCGGGAGCAGAGCGCCTGAAGCAACGGCGAAGACAACAATTACTGCAACAACTGACCAACCAACCGCAGCTCAGAGACTCCACTTAAAGTAATTGAGTGTGAAGGCAGGCTGGAGACATAGGGACACCCCCCCGCCCCGTGCCTCTAGCCCCCCTCCTACCACAGAGACGGTATTGGCTGCTAATTGGCGCCAGTGGGCTCGTGCTAATTGTGCTAATGTTCTGGGTCTGACCGAGGAAGGGATGGAAAAGACAGAAAGGGTGCACCAGGGAGAGGAGAATGGGGTATGTTGGGGATGGGCGGGGGAAGGGTGTTTGGTGGTGGTCGAGGTAGAAGAGGCTCCTGAAAGCTAGGTTGGACCAGCCACATCAAAAATTTAAGCAAGCAGCAGGGTTGATGGCGCCTTCCGTGATAGCCCTGAAAACCTTCAGTGTTGACCATCTTCTGCTGGTGGGTTGAAGACAAAGACTCAATTTTTTTTATAATTGGTTACATGACTAGAGAAGGACCTCCTTCTTCCCTTGGGTTGTCACATTGGAATTGTTCCCACCCCCTTCAGCTGTGCCTGTGTGTTGTGGAAGTGAGGCTGATCATGAAGAAGAAGTTACAGTTCATCATCATCCCTCGGAATGGGGCCATCAGAGTAGGCCTTTAGGATAGATGTCCATGGCCTGTGGTTGCCAAATGAAGAGAAGAAGAGCCGAGGTGGCGCAGTGGTTAGAGTGCTATACTGCAGCTACTTCAGCTGACTAGTTCAGCAAATTAAATCTCACCGGCTCAAGGTTGACTCAGCCTTCCATCCTTCCGAGGTGGATAAAATGAGGACCCAGATTGTTGGGGGCAATATTTTATTTAGTATACTGTCAACTGTTGTAAGCCACCCAGAGTCCTTGGAGAGTGGGTGGCATAGAAATATGATTAAATAAATAAATAAATAAATAAATAAATAAATAAATAAATAAATAAATAAATAAATAAATAAATAAATAAATAAATAAATAAATAAATAAATAAATAAATGTAGACCATGTGGAAAAAGGTCTTCCTGACTTTATTTAGTATTGGGTCAAGTGCATTCCTTTTGGAACTGTCCATGGGGTTTTCAGGAGTCTTCTCCAGCACCGTAGTTCAAAGGCCTCCATTCTTTGGCACTCAGCCTTTCTTATGGTCAACTTTCAAAGCCATGCATTCCCAGTTGCAATGGATGGCTGGGAAAGTTGGACCATAAGGAGGGCTGAGCACCAAAGAATGGAGGCCTTTGAACTATGGTGCTGGAGAAGACTCCTGCGAGTCCCTTGGACTACAAGGCCATCAAACTGGTCAGCCCTAGAGGAGATCAACCCTGACTGCTCTTTAGAAGGCCAGATCCTGAAGATGGAACTCAAATCCTTTGGCCACCTAATGAGAAGGAAGGACACACTGGAGAAAAGTCTAATGCTGGGAAAGATTGAGGGAAAAAGAAGAAGGGGACGGCAGAGAACGAGGTAGCTGGATAGAGTCACTGAAGCATTGGTGTGAGCTTCAATGGACTCCAGAGGATGGTAGAGGACAGGAAGGCCTGGAGGAACGTTGACCATGGGGTCACGATGGGTCGGACATAACTTCACGATGAACAACAACAACAACAAGTGCATTCATTTTCATCTCTTGATTATTACTGCAAAGTGACACATCGCCTATTGCTTCTTTTCTTTGGAAAAAGTGCAAAGAAGTGCAAGTAAGATGGTTAAGGGTGTAGAGACAAAAACACATGAAATACAGTTGTAAGAATTGGATATGGCCAGTCAAGAGAAAAGAAGGACTAGGGTGACATGATTGCAGTATTCCAGTATTTGAGGGGCCGCCACAAAGAAGAGGGGGGTCACTTTATTTTCCAAAGCATCAGAAGACAAGACAAGAAACAATGGGTGGAAACTAACCAAGGAGAGAAGCAACCAGGAATTAAGGAGAAACTTCCTAACAGTGAGGACCATTAACCAGTGGAACAACTTGCCTCCAGATGTCGTGAGTGCTTCATCGCTGGAGGATTTTAAGAAAAGACTGGACAGCCATCTGTTCATGATATAGGGTTTCCTGCTTGAGCAAGGGGTCAGTCTAGTAGACCTCCAAGGTCCCTTCCAACTGTGTTATCCTGTTAGTATTGGAAGCTTTGCAAACTCTTCAATGGCCTAGAGAGTCCCTTCCGATTGTCATCCAAAGGTTGGAGGCTGATCAAAGCAAAATCAAATCAGAACACATTTCCAGTTACTAGAAACAAGAAAACACCCTGACATTGATTGATCAGTTTGAAAACATCCTTTAACTCCCCTTTGACCGTCCATAAATTTAAGAAATAAACCATACTTGGAGCTTCCCTTCCCACGATAGCCAATGCTGTTGAGTATTCGATTCAGTTGAAGGAAGAAAGTGAAGAATCGC
>CM075968.1:36336674-36354174 GCA_038048745.1 Coluber constrictor foxii | reverse complement strand
AGACAGTGAGTTCTAGTCCCGCCTTAGCCATGAAAGCCAGCTGGGTGACTTTGGGCCAATCACTGAGAGACTGGGAGTTCTAGTACCATTTTAGCCATGAAAGCCAGTTGGGTGACTTTGGGCCAATCACTGAGAGACTGGAGTTCTAGTATCACCTTAGCCATGAAAGCCAGTTGGGTGACTTTGGGCCAATCACCAGGAGACAGTGAGTTCTAGTCCTGCCTTAGCCATGAAAGCCAGCTGGGTGACTTTGGGCCAATCACTGAGAGACTGGGAGTTCTAGTATCACCTTAGCCATGAAAGCCAGCTGGGTGACTTTGGGCCAATCACTGAGAGACTGGGAGTTCTAGTACCACTTTAAGCCATGAAAGCCAGCTGGGTGACTTTGGGCCAATCACTGAGAGACTGGGAGTTCTAGTACCACTTTAGCCATGAAAGCCAGCTGGGTGACTTTGGGCCAATCACTGAGAGACTGGGAGTTCTAGTATCACTTTAGCCATGAAAGCCAGTTGGATGACTTTGGGCCAATCACTGAGAGACTGGGAGCTCTAGTATCATTTTAGCCATGAAAGCCAGCTGGGTGACTTTGGGCCAATCACCAGGAGACGGTGAGTTCTAGTCCGCCTTAGCCATGAAAGCCAGCTGGGTGACTTTGGGCCAATCAACCAGGAGACTAGGGAGTTCTAGTCCCGCCGTAGCCATGAAAGCCAACTGGGTGACTTCAAGCCATCACCCAGGATTGGCTCCCTAGAACTTACCCTGCTTAGCAAACCCCTTGGAATTCTAGAACCTTCATTTACACAACACAGTCCCGTTTTATTAATGTTAAACCTTTGGTTTTCTCTCTCTCTCGCTGCAACTGGTTGTGTTAATCCATTACCTTCAGCTAGTTATGTTTTCAGGGGTTGCCTGGGCCCTACAAAACAGGTGAGTTCAGAAACCAAGTGAAGCTGCTTATCGAGACCAACCCTTTAGGTTAGTTTGAAGGCTTCAAGCTCAAACGAACAACATGGCAAAAACGGCCCCAAAAATTGCTTTTTCAAGAGCCAGCTGGACTTTGTTTTTCCTTGAAAAACGTTTCGCTTCTTCATCCATACAGCCAGGAGTGGGCCACTGGGGGCTCTCAGGGGGTTCGGGAGAACCTCGAGCTAAGACTCCCAAATCCCACTCCTGGCTGGCCCTACCCACCCCACCCCTCCCAGGAGTCCCCGCCTGGCCTGTTTTGGATGCAGGTAAGTGCAGGGCATGTGTTGAGGCTCAGCGAGGGTGAAAAACGGGCCTACTGGAAGTTCAGAGAGGCCGGAAACGGCCTATTTCTGGCCTCCAGAGGGCCTCTGGAGTCTGAGGAGGCTGTTTTCACTTCCCAGAGGCTGGAGAAAAGCCTCCAGAGTCTGGGGGAGGGCAAAAATGCCCTCCCACCCCTGCGCCATGGTGCAGGAGGCCGACTAGGCCACACCCACCATGGCCACGGCCACCCAGCAAACCAGGCAGAGAACCCCTTGCTAAAATTTTTGAAGCCCAACCCTGGCATGCAGCTTCTCAGTTCGAACTGAAGAAGCTTCTTGGATGAGAAGAAGCTCATCCTCATCCTTCAGGAGAAACCAGAAAGTCCAGTTGCCTCTTGAAAAAGCAACTTTGGGACAACCATGATCCGGATGACTGAGAATCTCCACAGACAACTTTGCACAAAACCTCTCGCGCGACAAGATGGTTCCCTATTCCCAACCCCGGTTCTAATCTTGGTCGTCTTTTTATTTATTTTACTTCTTCCAATCTTCTCCTGATGGCTTTCCCCCCCCCCCCCCTTTTGTTTTTTGGTGCCTAGAGATGCTCTTCCAATTGACAAAAACCAGACCTTTTCCTCAGTGACCATCTGTGGCCATGGTGGTGGGAGGACTATTAAAAGCTACCTCACCGCCATTCTGTCTCTGCGTCGGATGAATAGTTAAAAATTTATGGTTATGATTTTTTTTTCCCTTTTGAAAGCCCTAAATTGCCTTATCCTTCTGCAAATTGTTCCCCTTTGAATTCAAAAAATCAAACGTTTGTCTAGACCTCAGCTGGGCTGTTTGCTGATGGATCTTAGTGGAATTATAACCATTTCTCAAGTGTGTACACACACAGATCCTTTTAGGGAGAAAAAAGAGGCTTCAGACCACGGCAGGGCAGGGTTGAGGTTGGGGGCAGAAGGAAATTAGGCAAAGGAAGGAATACTTGAAGTATTGCATCCAGTTTTGATGACCATACTATAGGTAGTCTTTGACAACAGAAAGTCTAGGTGAAGACAATAGAAAGCCTAGGAGAAGACAATAGAAAGCCATTTCCCCACATTGTCGCCAAGAAAACTACACAGCTATGGAAAGTCACCAACATCTTGACCAAAGGAGTAACTTAACTCCTGATATAGCTTAACTTTCTGAACATCCAGAGATGGAAAATGAGGACTTCAGCTCAAACAACTTGTGTTCCACAACAGAGTTACAACTTTGGCCTCTATCTCAAGAAAAAAAAATGATTTAGGAACAAAGGAAAATGGTTGATGATGTAGTGATAGCAGAATTTGACATGACGAAGTCTTATTGACCTCAGGGCCTTCTGTTTATATGCATCATAGCAATCCCCAATGACATGACTTAGGAGAAGACAATAGAAAGCCTAGGAGGAAGACAAGAGAAAGCCATTTCCACGTCATAGCCAAGAAAACTACACAGCTATGGAAGTCCACCAGCATCTTGACCAAAGGGAATAGCTGAACTCATGATATAGCTGAACCTTCTGAACATCCAGAGGTGGAAAGTGAGGTCTCCAGCTCACAGCAACTGTGTTCCACAGCAGAGTTACGACCTTGGCCCCTATCTCAAGAAAGATTAGATTTAGGGCCAGAGGAAAAGGGTGTGAAGGACGCACGCGACACCAGAATGGACCATGAGGAAGTCTATTGACCTCAGGGCCTTCTGTTTATATGCATCATAGCAATCCCCAATGACATGACTTAGGAGAAGACAATAGAAAGCCATTTCCATGTCGTTAGCCAAGAAAACTACACAGCTACGGAAGTCCACCAGCATCTTGACCAAAGGAATAGCTGAACTCATGATATAGCTGAACCTTCTGAACATCCAGAGGTGGAAAGTGAGGGCTCCAGCTCACAGAAACTGTGTCCCACAGCAGAGTTATGACCTTGGCCCCTATCTCAAGAAAGATTAGATTTAAGGCCAGAGGAAAAGGTGAGAGGACGCAGTGACACCAGACTGGACCTGAGGAAGTCCCATTGACATCAGGGCCTTCTGTTTATATCTCCCAGCAATCCCCAAAGGGGCTTCCCAATGACGTAGAAGGTAACGTTAAAAAAAACTTTCTGGAATTGTTTAACCAGAACAACTGTGCCGCAGACTTGGGAATGCTCTGGGTTCTTTGGCGCTCCTGCATCTTCTCGTTTAGCTTACGGGGAAATGACTCCACAATCTGTTTCTTGCTTAACTCCGATGCCCTTTATTTTTAAGCCTGCATCACGCCAGCCACGGCCCCAGGGGATTCTAAGTATGGCCTAATGGCCGCACCCAACACAATGCAGGACTTTTAACAATGGCTTCTGATTTGTTTACCCTTGCCCTGTGCAAGCAAGGCCCAACACAAGCATTCTTGTATTGTGATGCTCTGACCTTAGAGGAGGGGGTGGGGGACAGGAAGGGAGTGTTCAGGTGTGGTCTCGTTCAAAACCCATTGAATGCATTTTAATTTGGTTTTCCCTAACCACCACCCCCTGCCCCCCGAGTGTTTTAACAACATGAGTTAAAGCTTGCTGTGAGTTTTGCACCGTGTTCTCCAGGGGTGAAATCTACTTACCTTCCCAACTGGTTCGGAAGTGCATGCGTCCATACATGTGTGTCGTGAGTACGCGGGGACTCTCTGCGTATGTGCAAACCAGGAGTGGGTTCTAACATTTTTTAGTACCGATTCTGTGGGTGTGGCTATGCTATGCTATGCTATGCTATGCTATGCTATGCTATCCTATTCCTATCCTATCCTATCCTATCCTATCCTATCCTATCCTATCCTATCCTATCCTATCCTATCCTGTCTGCAGCATTGCAGGTTAATTCTGCCCACTGCCAGGAGTTTGATCCCCCACTGGCTCAAACTTGACTCAGCCTTCCATCCTTCTGAGGTTGGTTAAACAAGGACCCAGATTGTTGGGGGCAAAGAGGCTGACTCTGTAAAATCATTTAGAGAGGGCTGTAAAGCACTGTGAAGCAGTATATAAGTCTAAGCGTTTATATTCTCTATCTGTCTGTCTGTCATCTATCTATCTATCTATCTATCTATCTATCTATCTATCTATCTATCTATCTATCTATCTATCTATCTATCTATCTATCTATCTATCTATCTATCATCTATCTATCTATTCTATCTATCTATCTATCTATCTATCTATCTATCTATCTATCTCTATCTATCCATCCATCCATCCTCCATCCATCCATCCATCCATCATCCATCCATCCAGGGGTGGGATGCTGGGGGTTCGCAGGGGTTTGTGAGAACCTCTAGCTACTGGAAGTTCGGGAAGGCCGTGAAGGAGCCTGTTTCTAGCCTCCAGTGGGCCTCTGGAGCCTGGGGAGGGCAAAAAAACCCCCCCCCCAACACCATGGTGCAGGAGACTAGACTAGGCCACGCCCACCATGGCCACGCCCACCCAGCAGAGAAGAGAACCCCTTGCTAAAATTCTGAAGCCATAAGTCCCTTTTTTTTCCACTGCCGTTGTCACTTCAAGCGATCCCTAAACGGATTGTTGGGAAGTCGAGAACTCTCTGCCATGACTTTTATCTTTTCCTTCACTAGGGAAAAAAAACTCCAGAAATGTAAGCAGGAACAGACCCGGAGACAGCCTTGGAAGGTCCCAAGGCCGGAAGACAAGATCACCTCCCACCGATGCTCCTCGGTGTCAACGTCAAAACGTTTGATTTTCCTGATGAAAGTCTTTTGCTCAACGTGCCAGCTTTCCCACCCTACCGTCTCTCCCCCTCGGCCCCACCCCGGCCTGGTGGCTCCTATGTTATAGACCCTCGGTGTTCGTGAAGGAAACAGATCTTGTAAGCAAACTTCCTGGTATTATGCCTTTTCAACAACCTCTCTCTTGATTTAGGTGTCAGAGGGGGGCTAAGAATATTCCTTGACACTTGAAAGAAAACTTCATTGTTTTCCTAATTGTTAAAGAATTGCTTCCCCCCTCATCCAACCCACGCTGAACGGGGTTTGGGGAGGGTTGGAGGGGGGGGTGTTGTAAGGGCAGACTGGAGCCTTGTTATTCTTATTATATTTAGATCTTGGACTATATTAAGCTTTCTGGCACTCTCCACCCTCACGCTTTCACTTCTTAAAACAGGAAGCTAAACCTTAGCCTATTTGTATCAGTGGGTTACTAGGGGGTGGGGTTGACGAGCGAGCGGCTTTGAAAACGAAAAAAGAATAATATAATAATAATAATAATAAAAATTTAAAAAAAACTCTGGAAGGGGGAAGCTGCTGAAAAATAAATAGAGAAGGCCCCTTCCAGCAGAGATGAAGGGGGCTTGTTCAAAGGTGCAACGGGGAGGAACACACACACACACACACACACACACTAAAGAGGCTAGTGTATCTATATGGCCTTGTGAGTGCTTCAGGAGACCTGTAACCCTTGACACATCTTGCTGTATTGCATAAAGCGAGATTAGAGTCCCCGATCGATCGATGTGCATCGGATTACTTTCTTGTGGTTGCTGCTGCTGCTGCTGTTTGGCGTTCCCACCATCTCAGTGACCCCTTTCAATCTGAAGGTTAAGGAAAAAGTAAGGTAAAGGTTCCCCTCGACGTATGTGGCTAGTCGTTCCCGGCTCTAGGGGGGCCGGTGCTCATCTCGTTTCAAAGCCGAAGAGCCAGCGCTGTCTGAAGACGTCTCCCTGGTCCTGTGGGTGGCATGACTCAATGCCAAAGGAGCAGAGAACGTTGTTCCCTTCCCTCCAAAGGTGGTCCTATTTTTCTACTGGTATTTTTACCTGCTTTCGAACTGCTAGGTTGGCAGAAGCTGGGACAAGTCACTGGAGCTCACCCCGTCACGCGGCATTAGGGATTCGAACCTCTGAACTGCCTACCTTTCTGATCGACAAACTCCAGTGTCTTATTTATTTATTTATTTATTTATTTATTCATTCATCATTCATTCATTCATTCATTCATTCATTCATTATTCATTTGTATGCCGCCCTTCTCCGGAGACTCAGGGCAGCTTACAATGCGTTAAGCAATAGCCTTCATACTTTTGTATATACCTGCTTACTAGGACTTTCGCCCCCCCCCCCCCAAGCAGTGTTCTTTTTTATACAAAGTCAGCTTATTGCCCCACAATCCGGGTCCTCATTTTACCGACCTCGGAAGGATGGAAGGCTGAGTCAACCTTGAGCCTGGTGAGATTCGAACTTGCAGTAATTGCAGGCAGCTGGTTTTTACTTAACTGTACTTAATAGTCTGCTGCGCTACCAAGGCTCTTGCACTGAGCCACCGCATCCTCCAAAAAAGTACCAAAAAAAAAGTACAATCATGTCAAAAAAAAGTATGGTTGGCATCTCCTTCCCTCCAGGCCAGCCCCCACTCCAAAAGAGAACACACCAACAGAGTATTCCTTTGCATCAGATTGTGGTGCTCCCCCTAATGATGAAATAGATGGCCAGGAGTATGGGTCTTTATTTGTTATGGGTGGATTCAACCAGAGAGCAGGACAAGGAGTAATGGGTGGAAGCTTGTTAAGAAAGAGGTCCAATCTAGAATTAAGAAGAATGTTTCGGATGGTGAGAAGAGAGTTGTGTGTGCTGCATGACAGGATGTTTTACTGAAGGAAAGAGAGAAAGAAGGAAGGAAAGAAAGTAAGAAGGAAAGGAGGAGGAAGGAAGGATCAAGACGAAGAAGATGGATGGAAGGAAGAAAGGATAGATCAATGATAGATAGATAGATAGACAGACAGACAGACAAATCAAGATATATGCAATCATAAGCATATGTTAAGGGCAAGGTCAACAATTCTTGAAGCATCCCACTGCACAAAGCCAGCTGGAACCCCTTTCACCATTTACTGCAATGACAGTAACTGAGTTGGAAGGGACCTTGGAGGTCATCTAATCCAACCCCTGTTCACGCAGGAAGATCTGTACTATTTCAAGACAAATGGCTGCCCTGTCTCTTCTTAAAAGCCTCCGCAACTTCCGAAGCAAGCTGTACCACGGGTTAACTGTTCTCACCGTTAGGATTTCTCTCCTTAGCTGTAGGTTGCTTCTCTCCTTTATTGGTTTCCATCCAATTGTTTCTTGCCTTGCCTTCAGGTGCTTTGGAAAAGAGGGTGACCCCCTCTTCCTTGTGGCAGCGGGTCAAATATTGGAAGACTGCTATCATGTCACTGTAGATCCTTCTGTTCATTAAACTTTGCTGTTGTTGTTAGTTGTGAAGTTGTGTCCAACCCATTGCGACCCCATGGACAATATTCCTCCAGGCCTTCCTGTCCTCTATCATCCTCTGGAGTCCATTGAAGCTCATGCCGTCTGCTTCGTTGACTCCATCCAGCCACCTCGTTTTCTGCCGTCCCCTTCTTCTTTTGCCCTCCATCGTTCCTGGCATTAGGCTCTTCTCCAGGGAGTCCTTCCTTCTCATTAGTGACCAAAGGATTTGAGTTTCCTCTTCAGGATCTGGCCTTCTAAAGAGCACTCAGGTTGATCTCCTCTAGGACTGACCGGTTGGATCGCCTTGCAGTCCAAGGAGCTCGCAGGAGTCTTCTCCAGCACCAGAGTTCAAAGACTTCAATTCTTTGGCGCTCAGCCTTCCTTGTGGTCCAACTTTCCCAGCCATCCATTGCAACTGGGAAAACCATCGCCTTGACTATACACACTTTTGTTGGCAGGGTGATGTCTCTGCTTTTTAGTATTCTCTCTAGATTTGCCATGGCTTTCCTCCCCAGGATCAAGCATCTTTTAATTTCTTGGCTGCAGTCTCCATCTGTGATGATCTAGGAGCCCAGGAAATAAAATCTTTCACTACCGCCATTTCTTCCCCATCTCTTTGCCAGGAATTGAACGAGACATGCAATCGTTCTTCGTATGCTATAGCTTCCAGGCCCCTAATCATCTTGTTGCTCTTCTCTGAACTGTTCCAAACCTCAACGCCTTTCCTTCCTTCCTTCCTTCCTTCCTTCCTTCCTTCTTCCTTCCTTCCTTCCTTCCTGCCTGCCTGCCTGCCTGCCTGCCTGCCTGCCTGCCTGTCTGTCTTTCTGTCCTTCCTTCCTTCCTACTTTGTTTCTTTCTTTCTTTTGTATGAGGTAAATACAAAATTCATTGCAATCATCGATTACCACCAGACAAGTTGGCCTATTTTATTTCATTCGGGGGGTGTGGGGGGTTGGGGGGGGAGAGTGGGGCTTTGGCTGTAGAGATAGCTTCCGGGCCTTTCAGGGAAATGACTTTGGAATGAGTGTACCAGCTGAAAAAGCTCTTGAAATGAACTGCAGTTTCTGTTTAGCAGGAATTGACAAGAATGTGTGACTTCAGCCGCTGAAGTTTGTTGCCTGGAAGGAGAAGAATGGGAGATAAGGGACAGCCGTTCCTTCTCCACGCACTGGGCCCAGATAAGCATCACGCCTGCAGACATCTTGGCCACGGATCTCAGCCTGGTATCTCTTCTCCTTTCTTTATGTCCACACGGCCTGCGTCATCCTGGGGCCGGAGTTAGCGCCAGCCAGCCGCTTGATAACAGGAGAGATTGGGGCAGAGGGGCAAAGTGGGGATGGGGGAGGGGGAGGGAGCTTTTGCAACCCAGGGAACACCTGTCTTATCGGAAGACAACAATGGTGGATGAGAGAAGTGTGACCTGGAGAAAAGGGTGGAGACAGGTGCCTATCAATTTGCTGGAGTCAGCCCCGGTGCCTCGCCGAGTTCTGCCAGTCTGCCAGGAATTCAAGCAGAAGGATCTCAAGTGGGCAGAAGTCCAGCGATAAGAGGTGACATGTGCCTTTGGCACTGAACGGCATGACTCAGATGAAAAGGCTTCTTTTTTTTTTTTTTTACCTGCGCTACCATTTCAGCTGAAGGCAGATCAAACAGTTTCTCTTTCTCCCAAACGAGCTGGTGAAAACCGATCTATGGGTAGAATAGAATAACAGAGTTGGGAGGGACCTTGGGGTCTCCTAGTCCAACCCCCTGGTTAGGGAGGAAACCCTGCACCACCAATGGTTATCCAACGTCTTCTTAAAAATCTTCCAGTGTTTTTGCAACTTCTGGAGGCAAGTTGTTCCACTGATTAATTGTTCTCACTGTCAGAAAGTTTCTCCTTAATGTCCTTTTTGCTTCAGCTGCTCTTGCCTTCTGCAGCTCTTCTCATGCGTGCACTAGGAACAGGCTCCTCCTATTCCTCTGCCTCTCTACTGTCAGCCTCTGGAGGCTCCCGAGTCCACACATCGCTCCCAGATGGCCCTGGCCCCATCTCTGCTCCGATGCAGAGCCCTCATCCGGGCCTTCCCCTGACTCCAGGACTGGCCCATCTCCTCCCCAGCCTCCTCACTGTCTGACTCCGCTGCCAGCTTTGTAGGCTGCTGGCGGATCACAAACACTACATTAGTAGAGCAATCTCTATAAGATTCTTAGACTCAAGAGAATCTTGAGAATCTTTCTCGCTCAGGGTGAGCTATGGAGCCCTTGACACACTCTGAGCTTCGTTGTTTCGCAGACATTTCATGACCCTACTAGGTAACATCATCAGTGTGAGGGAAGGTGAGGTTTTCTCCCTGTTCATATACAGTAGCTTGATCTGCCAGGGTGGTGGGTGGGTGTAGCTTTCTCCTTTCTTCTCTCTTAGGCTCTTGGATCTGACCTATACAATCATCTGAAAGTCACCTGGAATAAGTGATATTTCTTGGATGTAATGTATAAATAAATAATTGTCATGTTGATTGATGAGCAAATCTGGATTTCTGCCAGGCCTTTTGATCCTTTGTGTGTGTTTTTCGGTGGTCCTGCCTCGACTGGTCCTGCAGCATAGTCATTTCCATGCGCCTATCCTTACAGGTGTAACCCAAGCCAACCTTAATACAGTTTATTTGTTTTATTCACTAATATTAAATAATTATTTCTTCTTTCCCCAGAGAAACTACAGTTAGACAGGTCCTTAGGTTTTGCATTAGAGGAGCAACAGAATAACAGCATCGGAAGAGACCTCGGAGGCCTTCTAGTCTATCCCTGCTCAAGTGAAGAAGTGTTTAGAAGACAATAAGGATGAACATTGAAGGTAATTTGTATTGTAAATGGTTTGAGCCGTGACTTCTTTTGGTACGCGATAAATAGATAGAGATAGATGATTGGTAGGTAGGTAGGTAGGTAGGTAGATGAGAGAGAGAGAGAGAGAGAGAGAGAGAAGACAGACAGACAGACAGACAGATAGATAGATGGATGTAAGGTAGGTAGATGATAGAGAGAGAAGATAGATAGATAGATAGATAGATAGATGATAGGTAGATGATAGGTAGGTAGATGATAGAGAGAGAGAGAAGATAGACAGACAGACATAGATAGATGATAGATGATTGATAGATAGATAGATAGATAGATAGATGATAGAGAGAAAGATAGATAGATATAGATAGATAGATGGATGATAGGTAGGTAGATGATAGAGAGAGAAGATAGATAGATAGATAGATAGATAGATAGATAGATAGATAGATAGATAGATAGATAGATAGATGGATGGATGATAGGTAGGTAGATGATAGAGAGAGGATAGATAGATAGATAGATAGATAGATAGATAGATAGATAGATAGATAGATAGATAGATGGATGATAGGTAGGTAGATGATAGAGAGAGAAGATAGATAGATAGATAGATAG
The DNA here is from genome assembly GCA_038048745.1 of Coluber constrictor foxii. Lineage (NCBI taxonomy): Eukaryota > Metazoa > Chordata > Lepidosauria > Squamata > Colubridae > Coluber > Coluber constrictor. The sequence goes on along the minus strand of CM075968.1, from coordinate 36,343,267 downwards.
ATAGATAGATAGATAGATAGATAGATAGATAGATAGATAGACAGACAGACAGAGATAGATGGATGATAGGTAGGTAGATGATGAGAGAGAAGATAGATAGATAGATAGATAGATAGATAGATAGATAGATAGATAGATAGATAGATAGATGATAGGTAGGTAGATGATAGAGAGAGAGAGAGAGAAGATAGACAGACAGACATAGATAGATGATAGATGATAGATAGATAGATAGATAGATAGATAGATAGATAGAAAGATAGATAGATAGATAGATAGATAGATAGATATAGATAGATAGATAGATGGATGATAGGTAGGTAGATGATAGAGAGAGAGAGAAGATAGCTAGACAGACAGACAGATAGATGATAGATGATAGATAGATAGATAGATAGATAGATAGATAGATAGATAGATAGATAGATAGATAGATAGATAGATAGAGGCAGGCAGGCAGGCAGGCAGGCAGGCAGCAGACAGACAGGCAGACAGGCAGACAGACAGACAGACATGTATGTCAGGCGATGAATGTTGATGAGATGTGAGCAGAAATAAAATTTCTTTGAAGATCAGCAAAAGTTAGGGTCACACCAAGGACGTCCAAACTTCTCACAAGGACGTATCTTCAATCTTAAGAGACCTCCCCCGTGTCCTCAGGTGAACGCCCAACACGTCCTTTATTTCAAAGACAACCCTTTCTCCAGATGTACTCCAATGTCCTTCTTGACTATGGAAAGAACCCAGAGGGGGAGAGTCTAGCTGTCAGTGTGAAACCCCTGAGATAACCTAACATTTCCACCATCCTAGATAGTCCAGGATTCTTTTCTGTCCTCCTTGGTCCTCCCGAGCATGTATTTCATGGTTGCCACCCTTCTGCATTGATTCATGTCTTTGTCAGGACAAGTTTGACTACAGATTAGTCTATGCTCTTCTCCTTCAAGGAACGTTGAGTAACCCTAGAATTGGCTCTTCATGAAACGGGGAGAGTTCAAAAGTTCTCCCGGAATAGGTCATGCATAAACCATGAGCTCTGTGCGGCTGTCATCTCCGTTGCACCTGGCCACTGCAATGGCTTTGTTTGAAGAGGTTGCTTTCATTTTTGCTCAGTAAAGGGCGTGGCTGGCTCCCCTTGATTCCTGCTATGGGCCTGAAGCTCGCCCACGCGGGCGAACACCTAAGGGTTGCAAGAAAGCAAAGGAGTATAATATAAGAATATAAGAGTAGACACGCTAAACTTAATTTCTCCGCTTTCCTCAAGGCACATCCTCTGTTGTGAAGCTCCTAGTTGGGTGCAGCTTCTCAGAAGAAGACATTGTCATCTCTGCACTTGAAAGTAGCAGAGAATGTCCTGATGTTCCACCCTTCCCATCTCCTAACAGGGAGAACAATCGATCAGTGGAATGGCTTGACTAAGGAAGATATGGGCGTGTCCCACCATTGGAGGTTTTCAAGGAAAAAAAATTGGAAAATCGTTTGTCTGAAATGGTATAGGGTCTCCTATCGGCAGGGGGTTGGATTAGAAGACCTTCAACTGGGAGAGAGGTGGGTTTCAGCAGGTCCTGACCAATTCTGGAGATCCGGTAGCAGAAATTTTGAGTAGTTTGGAGAATCGGTAAATACTACCTCTGACTGGCTCTGCCCCCATCTATTCTCTGCCTCCCGAGTCCCAGCTGATCAGGAGGAAACAGGGATTTTGCAATAATCTCCCCCTGGAGTGGGGAGGGAACGGAGAATTTTACAGTATCCTTCCCCTGCCATGTCCACCAAACCACACCCACAGAACCGGTAGTAAAAAATTTTGAAACCCACCACTGCTCCAACTGGGACAGAGGTGGGTTTCAGCAGGTTCTGGCCAGTTCTGGAGAACCAGTAGTGGAAATTTTGAGTAGTTCAGAGAACTGGTAAATACACCTCTGACTGGCCATCTATCTCTGCCTCCTGAGTCCCCAGCTGATTGTGTGTGTGTGTGTGTGTGTGTGTGTGTGTATGGAAATGGGTATTTCACAGTAACCTTCCCCTGGAGTGGGATGGGGAATGGAGATTTTACAATATCAGACCATACCAGTCGGGCTTCAGGCTCGGATACAGCACAGAGACGGCACTGGTCGCACTGGTGGATGATCTCTGGAGGGTCTAGGGACAGAGGATATTCCTCTGCCCTGGTCCTGTTAGATCTCTCGGTGACTTTTGATACCATCGACCATGGTATCTTGCTGCGATGCCTCGAGGGGTTGGGAGTGGGAGGCACTGTTTTACGGTGGTTCTCCTCCTACCTCTCTGGGCGCTCACAAGCGGTGTTGGTGGGGGGGGGGCAGAGGTCGACCCCGGGGCCCCTCAGAAGTGGGGTCCCCCAGGGGTCGTTTCTCTCTTCCCTGCTGTTTAACATCTATGTGAAGCCACTGGGGGAGACAGGACAGATGAGAGAGAGAGAGAGAGAGAGAGAGAGAGAGAGAGAGAGATGAAAGATGATTAGGGGGCTGGAGGGCTAAATCATAAGAACAGTTGCAGGAACTGGGTTTGTCTAGTGAAAAACAGGAGTAGGGGCCAACATGATAGCAGACTTCCAATATTTAGGGGCTGTCACAAAGACGTTTTGGGGGGGGAGGGTGTCAAGCTATTCTCCAAAGCACCAGAAGGCAAGATGAGAAATAATAACAGTGGAAACTAGAACTAAGGAGAAATTTCCTAACAGCGAGAACAATTAACCAGTGGGAAGGTTCGCCTTCAGACGTTGTGGCGCTCCCAACACAGGAGGTTTTTAAGAAGAGACTGGACAGTGACTTTTCTGGAATGGTATAAGGTTTCCTGCCTGAATAGGGGTTGGATGAGAAGATCATCTATCTATCGCAACTCTACTCTTGTATGTTCTCTTCTTCTTGCAAGGAGATTCCCTTTGTTTCGTGAGAAGCTGATCAGTATTCTCTGAAAATATGACCAGAAGCAAAATTCTCTGAATGTTGAATGAACTGGAGTTTTCTCCCAAGGGTGGGTTTTCTTTGGGCCGGGTGGGGGGAGAGGGGGAGTTGGGGAAATGCTGAAATAGGAAATACTTTGGCAGCTCTCTAACTCTCAATCTACCTGCACTGTGGAGCTTTTATCCTCTCCATCCAGTTGCCAAAGATCTTGGCATTGCTTGTGTATCATGACTTATCCTTCCTCTCTGGAGGCCGATATTAGTCTTGCTTGACTGCCACTGAAAAGAAAAGAGAGGGGGGGGGGAAGAGATATATATAATTGCACGCTGTGTTTTTTAGCTCTGGCAAAGCATAGATAATGCATTTGTTAGGGCTAATTGGAGGGAATTTTGCATCCTCCGAGACCCCGAGAACACAGGGGCATTAACCATGGAAGATGAAGGCGGGCAGCGCTGTCCTGGCTCCAGAGAGGCGATGCGGCATTGAGGAGAGTGGTTGAAATCCTAAGGCATTTACTTGCTTGCATTAAACGAGTGCTCATTTTTCCTGTGCACTTCAAAGAAGAGGGAGGGGGGAGGGAGAGAGAGAGAGAGAGGGGAGAGAGAGAAGGGGGGTGAGAGAGATGATAGACAGATGACAGATATAGAGTTAGATGATAGAGAGAGAGAGAAGATGAGAGACAGAAAGACAGAGAAGGAGAGAGAGAAAGACAAGAAGAGAGAGAGACAGAGAGAGACAGGGAGGGAGGGAGGGAAGAAGAGACAGAGAAGGAGAAAGAATGAGACAGACAGACAGAAGGAAGGGGGAGGGAGAGAAAGAGAGAGATAAGATGAGAGAGAGAGACAGAAAAAGGAGGGAGGGAAGAAGAGAGAGAGAAGAGAAAGAGAATGAGAGAGACAGACAGACACAGGGAGGGGGAGGGAGAAGAAGAGAGAGAGAGAAGGAGAGACAGATAGAGAGAGGGAGGGAAGGAAGAAGAGAGAGAAGGAAAAAGAGAATGAGAGAGACAGAGAGAGGGAGGGAGAGAGAGAGAAAGTGTGTGTGAGAGAGAGGAGAGACAGAGAGACAGAGACAGAGGGAAGGAGGGAGGGAGGGAAGAAGAGAGAGAAGGTGAAAGAATGAGAATGAGAGAGACAGAGAGAGGGAGGGAGGGAGAATGAGAGAGAGAGGAGAGAGAATGAGAGAAAGAGAGAGAGGAGTGAGAAAGAGAAGCAAAAGGAGAAAAAATGAGAGAGAGAGAGACAGAAAGAGTGGGAGAAGGAGAAGGAGAAGGAGAGAGAAATAGAGAATGAGAACGAGAACGAGAGAGACAGTGGGAGGGAGGGAGGGAGGGGGAAAGAGAAAGAAAGAGAGAGCGAGAAGAAGAAAGAGAAAGAATGAGAGAGACAGAGAATGGGAGAAAGAGAAGGGAGAGAGAAATAGAGAATGAGAATGAGAGAGATGGAAAGACAGAGGGAGGGAGGGGGAGAGAGAGAGAAGGAGAAAGAATGAGAGAGACAGAGACAGAGAGACAGACACACACACACACACACAGAGAGAGAGTGAATCATAACCTTTCACTTCACTTCAAACGCTTAAATGAATGGCTTTTTCCATTTTTAACTACAAGCCAAGTGTCCATCAGGGGTAAACTACAAAGCCTCTAGAGATGGGGCAGGGGGTTATCAGTGGGTTTGGCTTTCTTCCATCTGGAAGAAATGTTGCACAGCCCCCCTGTGTTTGCTACTTGTAATGCTTTGCCTGAGATAGCTCAGGGAGCGAACAATTGCAATCGCGTTAGATATGGTTGCAACCAGGAGGATAAACTCTCTGGATCCTGGCCATGTTTTACGACACTGAGCAGCAAATTCATGCACGTATCAATGGGGGGTCTCCAGTGTCAAAAGAGCAGCTGATGCCACTGAAACCCTGATGCCTATTTTTAATGGGAGGCACGTGTACACGCGATGCATGCATGTGTCACGCAAACAAAGACAGGTTGGGCTTCATTTGGACCATCACCAGGCTAGAACTAGGAGATTGTGAGTTCTAGTTCCATTTTAGCCGTCAAAGCTGGCTGGGCCAATCACCAGGGACAGTGAGTTCTGCTTTAAGCATGAATGCCACTTGGGCGACTTGTGAGTTCTAGTCCCCTCTGGGTGACTTTGGGCCAATTGCTGGGAGATGATGAGTTCTAGTCCAGCTTTAGGCATGAATGCCGGTTGGGTAACTTTGGACCAAACACTAGGAGATTGTGAGTTCTGGTCCTGCCTAGCCATGGAAAGATGGGCCAATCACCAGGAGGCAGTGAGTTCTAGCGCTGCCTTAGACCTGAACACCAGTTGGGTGACTTTGGGCCAATTACCGAGAGACTGTGAATTCTAGTTCCGTTTTAAGCATGAATGCCAGTTGGGTGACTTGTGAGTTCTAGTCCAGTCTTAAGCCATAATAGACAGCTGGGTGACTTTGAGCCAAGCACCAGGAGATGGTGAGTGTTATTCCCAGTTTAGGCATGAGAGCCAGCTGTGGTCACTAAATGAATGTTCTAAATTGAGGATTATCTGTACTAAACTATAACGAGATGGATTTCACACTCAAAAGGTTGAATTTCCGCTGTCATTTCCACTATTTGCCTTAAAATGAAAATATGTCCCTGCTAGAATGCACAAATAATCATCATTTTTTTTGTGCACATAAATATATTTCTGGGGATGTGTGGCTCAGTGGCTAAGACACTGAGCTTGTCGATCAAAAGGTCGGCAGTTCAGCGGTTCAAATCTCTAGTGCCGCATAATGGAGTGAGCTCCCGTGACTTGTCCAGCTTCTGCCAACCTAGCAGTTCGAAGCAGGTAAAAAATGCCAGTAGAAAAAATAGGGACCCCCTTTGGTGGGAAAGGAACAGCATTCCATGCGCCTTTGGCATTGAGTCATGCCGGCCATATGACCACGGAGACATCTTCAGAAAGCGCTGGCTCTTCGGCTTTGAAACGAGATGAGCAGCACCCCCCTAGAGTCAGGAACGACTAGCACAGATATATGAGGGGAACCTTTAACTTTATCTTTAACCTTTATTTCTGCATTGCAAATTCCAGGGTTCAAATGCAAAAAAAAAGAAAGAGAAAGAAAGAAAGAAGAAAGAAAGAAAGAAAGAAAGAAAGAAAGAAAGAAAGAAAGAAAGAAAGAAAGAAGGAAGGAAGGAAGGAAGGAAGGAAGGAAGGAAGGAAGGAAGGAAGGAAGGAGGAAGGAAGGAAGGAAGAAAGAAGAAGAAAGAAGAAAGAGAAAGAGAAAGAGAAAGAAAAGAAAAGAAAGAAAGAAAGAAGAGGAAGGAAGGAAGGAAGAAGGAAAGAAAGAAAGAAAGAAAGAAAGAAAGAAAGAAAGAAAGAAAGAAGAAAGAAAGAAAAGAAGAAAAGACTTCTAATTTCTTTACATCTCTAATTCTGGTGTTTTTGGGGTTTTTTTTTCTTTTTCTTTCCGTGGGAGCCACATGATAGCATGTGTGCTTGTGCTTGGGCTGTCTGATCCTAGGAAAAAGTCCAGATTCTTTAAGTCAACAGCCTGATTTATTATCTCCATGCCTCTCAGGTAAATTACATCTGAGGATTAATTTATGGTGTTTTGAAACACGGTTGACTTATCGGGGAGGGATTGCTAGCTTGCACCAAGTCCTGTTTACCTTTGAACGCTAGATAGTGTATC
>CM075968.1:36305915-36336474 GCA_038048745.1 Coluber constrictor foxii | reverse complement strand
GATGCGCAGTTGGACACAAAGTAAAAAAAAAAGAGAAAAAGAAATACCCACCTAGTAAGCATCCAGGGAAATAGGAACATCATTTCTTTTTAACAGGATAACAGAGTAGGAAGGAACATTGGAAATCACCTTGGAGGTCATCTAGTCCAGCCCCTTGCTCACACCAGAGACTTGTACTAGGGATTCGAACTGCCAACTTTCTGATCGACAAGCTCAGTGTCTTAGCCACTGGGCCACCCATGCAAGAAGGGTATAGATTCCCCTCCTCCCGTTTCACGTTGGGGTTTTTTTTTTTCTTGTCCTGCCCACAGGTGCTTTGGAGAATAGCTTGACTCCCTCTTCTTTGGGGCAGCCCCTGAGATATTGGAAGACTGCTATCATGTCTTCCCTAGTCCTTCTTTTCATCAAACTAGACATACCCAGTTTTCTGCATCCGTTCTTCATATGTTTTAGCCTCCAGTCCCCCTAATCCTCTTCGTTGCTCTTCTCTGCACTCTTTGTAGAGCCTCCACATCTTTTTTACATACATCGTGGCGACCAAAACTGAATGCAGGATTCCAAATGTGGCAGTATTCTAATTTTTCTTTTTAATTTTTTAAAAAAATTTATTATAACACAATATGACAAAACACACAACATATATTTTATATTTAAATTTATATTTTGCTGATAAAGAAATAAAGGGAGACTCGTATAGATCTATTTCAAGCTATTTAGCTCTCATCAGCTAGCCATACTCTTACTCGGATTCCAACTTGAGTTGCTGCATATTAGGTGGTTGTATTAACCTCTGAGCCACAAGTTATCCTCCCTTCATCAGCTTGAGCCAGGGGAGAGATTAAGTGTTTTTCGTGGCCGTCTTCTAGTATTTACATTCTCCCCCATTTCCCTTTAAACTATTCCATTTTCTTCTTGTCCCTTTCTCTTTTAATTACATTGTACTTCTTAACAATCATATTGGTTTTATACATTCTATACGTTATCATATTCATTCTTTCTATTTTCAACGTCACCCCTATTTTTATTAATCCATTATTTCTAGTCTCTAACCACTATTTGCGGGACTTGCCTTCTGCCGCCGATAGCCTCCCACGACCAGTACGCTCCCACAGAGAGGGACTCCTCAGGTGCTGTCAGCCAGGCCATGTCGGCTGGCGACCCCCAGGGGGAGGGCCTTCTCTGTGGCAGCTCCTGCCCTCTGGAACGATTTGCCCCCAGAGATACGAAGGATATCAGATCTCTGGGCCTTTTGCCGTGCCCTAAAAACTTTTCTTTTCCATCAAGCAGGGGCTGGTGTAAATGCCCTCCCCTCTCCCCCATTTTAGTTTTAGCTTTTTTAAATTGTCAATGGTTTTAGTTTGAATGTTTAAATTTTGGGCCAAAGTTATGTAATTCTTTTAAATTTAAAATTTTGTATTGGTATGTGTTTTAGTCTTGGCTGTGCACTGCCCTGAGTCCACTAGGAGAAGGGGGTATACAAATTAAATAAACTAAACTAACTAACTAACTTATACCAAGTTTTTTAATGGCTATTTCCCCCCACCCACCCACCACCCCCAATTTGCCAAGTTATTTTAGGAGCCACTGTTGCGATTGGCTTCAAAGAGAAGAAATGAGGAGGGCTTGATTTGATTACAGTGAACGGATGCAAATGAGCGATGGTTGGAGAGCGAGATGGGCAGCATATATATTTAATAAATAAATTCACTCCGGTTCAGAATGCAAAAAATGGTTTCCTTTCTTTTTGCATTATGAACCTGGCCAAAAAGCTTTCATGGGGGTGGGGGGAGGGAGGAGGGGGAAAGGCCTCCTGAAAGGCATTCAGGTGCTGCCGCAAAGCCCGGAGCAACCCGTTTGGCACCCTGGATCTAATGGGCTGACCTCCTTGTTCTTGCCCTAATCATGACGGGTAATTGCTAAGACAGCCATGAATGTCAAGAAAATTGTAACATCTCCTAAGCTGTCTTGAGGGCTCAGTTGGTGGAAAAACAGGCTGGAAGCTTCTTAAGTAAGTAATTAAACCACGATTGCGCTCTCTCTCTCTCTCTCTCTCTCTCTCTCTCTCTCTCTTCTCTCTCTCTCTCTCATCTCTCTCTCTCTCTCTCTCTCTCTCTCTCAGGTCTATTTCCTGAAGAGTTTTTTTATTTTTTTATTTTTGAGCATCTTGGCAACTCATTTCTCTTCGAATAGGGGAAGGGACGAATCTGCTAATTTAGCAATAGGGTATGTTGACATTTTCAGGATGGTTCCCAGCTGAGGTTGGGCTTCTTGCCTGAAAAATGGTGGAACGGGACTTGTATCAACTCCAGGGGTGGGATTTGGCACTCTGAACAATCAATGGCGAAGGAAGGAAGGAAGGAAGGAAGGAAGGAAGGAAGGAAGGAAGGAAGGAAGGAAGGAAGGAAGGAAGGAAGGAAGGAAGGAAGGAAGGAAGGAAGTTAAGAGAGAAAGGAGAAGAAACAAGAGGGCTGAAGGGAGGGAGAAAGAAGTTAGGAAGTTAGGAAGGAAGGAAAGAAGGAGGGAAGGAAGGAAGGAAGGAAGGAAGGAAATTAGGAAGGAGAAGAAGCATGAGGGCTGAAGGGAGGGAGAAAGTGGAAAGGAAATAGGAAGGAAGGAAGGAAGGAAGTAAGGAAGGAAAGAAGGAAGTTAAAGAGAGAAAGGAGAAGAAGCAAGAGGGCTGAAGGGAAAGAGAAAGAAGAAAGGAAGGTAGGAAGGAAGGAAGGAAGAAAGGAAAGAAGGAAGTTAAAGAGAGAAAGGAGAAGAAGCAAGAGGGCTGAAGGGAAAGAGAAAGAAGAAAGAAAGGTAGGAAGGAAGAAAGGAAGAAAGGAAAGAAGGAACTTAAAGAGAGAAAGGAGAAGAAGCAAGGGGGCTGAAGGGAGAGAGAAAGGAGGAAGGAAGGAGGGAAGATGAGAGTAATGAAAAGGAAGGAAGGAAGGGGAAGAGGGCTCCAACAGAAGGAACCAATAGGGTTCCCCTTCTTTCCTCTACACACCCCTTTCTAAGAGAAGGGAGATGTTTCTTGGCAAGCCTTCCCATCGCCAATCAATCTTCTGGTGTAACAATTAGCACGTAAGGACCACTCAGAGTAAACACGCGCCTAGAAAACCCTTTAGCAGGAGAGGGAGAGTGCGTGGTGGGTAGAGGTCCATGTGTCGGGGAGAAACAGCAGGAGGGAAGAAAAACACACATAATAACAACAGCAGCAGCAGCAGCAGCCGGAGGTTGGAACAGATCAATGCCATGCAGGAAAGGAGGCATCTCATATCCCATTATTGATGATAACGGTAGCACTTAAAAGTGCCGTCTTCTCCACGGCGGGCATTAGTGAGCTGGCGCGTGAGTGACGGAGGCAACTCCATTGCGAGGCAGGCCTCTGGGCCCCCAGAGGTGGGTCTGATGACAGCTTCATCTGTTAGCGCGGCCTTCCGCAGTTGGCGGCGCCAGCACCCTCTCCATTAGGGGCGGCTGTGGTGACGGGTGGCTGAAGACTGACTTTCTCCCCACTGCCCCCCCCCCCAAGGCCTGGGTAAGAGAATGCAGTAGACATGCAGTCTGTCTGAGCACACATGCTCAATTGATTGCAATATGGGGACCCTGGGCTCCTTCTCTTCCTCCTCCTCCTCTTCCTCTCCTCCTCCTCCTCCTCCTCCTCCTCCTCCTTCTTCTTCATCTCTGTCCCTCCTCCTCTTCTCCTTCTTCCCTCCCTCCTTCTTCCACTTTTTCTCCTTCCTTCCTTCCTTCTCCTTCTCCTTCTCCTTCTTCCCCTTTCCCTCCCTCCTCCTCCCCTCCTCCTCCCCCTTCTTCCTCCTCTTCCTCTTCTACTTCCTTCCTTCCTTCCCCTTCCCCTTCCCCTTCCCCTTCCCCTTCCCCCTTCCCCTTCCCCTTCCCCTTCCCCTTCCCCTTCCCCTTCCCCTTCCCCTTCTCCTTCTTTCCCTTCCCTTCCTTCCTTCCTTCCTTCTCCTTCTCCTTCTCCTTTCCCTTTCCCTTTCCCTCCTCCCTCCTTTCCCCCTTCCTTCCTTCCTTCCTTCCCCTTCTCCTTCTTGCCCTCCCTCGCTTCTTCCTAGCAAAGTCTTCAATTCCGTCCATTATAATTTAATTGGGAACATTCCAGCTTCCCCCCGCCCCAGAGCTCTCTACCAATGAGCTGTTTTAACCTAAAAATACATATTCCAAATGCCTCTATTTTAAACTTAGCTCTGTAATCATCCGTCAAGTCAACTGCACCTCAGGATTGATTTGTCAAGGCCTGCCAGCTGTTTGATAATGCAGTTCCCCAAACAAATCAATGGACAAGCCTTGGTACAGGATAGTAATGACCTTGGTGCCCTATTCCTTTGGGGCTTGAGGCTTTCAGGTGAAAGGGGAGCAGTTGGGTCAAACATTTTGTTTTTGTTTTTTGTTTTTTTGTTTTGAGCTGATCAAGTCACACAGATATGCCTAGTCAGGTTTGAGCCAAGCCAAATCTTTAAATACTGAGTTCAGGACCACGGACAACACTCAACTAGGATGAATTATAGAGAGACGTTGCCCAGTATTCTAGTAAATAGAACTTTGTAAAATGCTTGCTTCAGAGTTTTACCTGGAGTTGGGGGTTTTTTTCTGGAATGCTGACACAGGGATCTACAACAATGTTGACTGTACTAAGATTGACCCTTTGATGGAGTTGGCTTTTATATGATAATTTCTGAAGGACCAGGGAGTTGGAGACATTTTATGAGCCAAAGCACAATTCTAGAGTAACATCCTGGGTGAAATACCTTATATCTCCTATGAGTGTTTTTAAGGTGATTTTTTTTAAAAAAACACACCTCCTTAGCTTCAAGGCTCATAACATTATTATGGAAGGAAAATCTATATTGTTAGAATCACTGGGGTTTTTCCCCCCTGCTCTCTTAATAAAGGCAGTGATATCTGAAATGTGCCTCAAGTCTGTTACAACACACACACACACACACACACATACATGTATATGTATATATGTATATGTATATATGCATATAAAAAGTTCAAATCTCTTTACCTTGTCATCTTCTGGCCTTTACTATCAGTTTAGAAGTTATGGGTCCTGCTTCATTATCCTAACTGCAGCCTGACTGCGTGTTAATGGCCCAGCTTTCTCTGGTTCCCTATTACTAACTGTCTTTTTAAGCATTTTAACTAACAAACTTTTAAATGATGCGGGAAAACGCCTGGGATTTTAACTTTTTACGTACACACACCCGCAAAAACTTGAGAAGACACACACACACACACACACACATATATATATTTGCCAAATCGTCAAACAAGCAAATAGCTTGTAATATGAAGAGATATCATTTAATGGGGGAAGGAAACCAGAAGGCAGAAGGGAATATAAGAACATGCCTTGTTCACACTGATCAAAATTCACACGCTCAAGTTGGTAGCTCATCCCTTTTTGGGGGGTGAGTATGTAACGGATGCATCTTCCAATGTTGCCCATTCCGGGAAATGTCACCTCCATGAGAATCAACTTGAAATGTTTTCACTTGCACTTGCCAGTTGGAGCCTACATTACTAGCAGGAGACGAGAAAGGCTTTTAACACTATCCGTTGACCCAGCCCTAAATACACTCTCCTGGATTTGATACACCACAAGCCCAGGGAGGTCAACTTGAGGGAACTCCAAGCGTGAGGAAAAAAAAAAACTGTGTCAATTAGCTGCTCCTACTGTGCCGGAGTGGCGAAGGATGAGCCAGTGACATGGCAGGGAAAACCAGAAGTGCTCACCTGGAAAATCTCGCGTAGAGCCTGCTGGGGTTGTTTTAAGTGCTGAAAAGATGTGTCGGAGATACACTTGTGTTGCATTTAGAAGGGGGCATGCATCCCTTTCCTTCTTGGTTTACGGGTCAGCAGGAGACGGATGGCCTCCATCAGCGATGATCTCTTCTTTTTTGGCGCTCAGGTGTTTGCAAGTAAGTTTTATTGTCCGTTCCCTTGTCCGTCATAGCTGATATAAACCAAACAGAAAGGTCAATTATCTTCCTTTTGATCCAAGGATTGTAATTTCTATCTGTCAATGCTTAGTTTAAGGAGAAAATCCATTTTGGTTGTAACTGAGACAGAATAGAATAGAATAGAATAGAATAGAATAGAATAGAATAGAATAGAAGGAATGGAATGGAATGGAATGGAATGGAATGGAATGGAATGGGATGGGATGGGATGGGATGGGATGGGATGGGATGGGATGGGATGGGAAGGGAAGGGAATGGGAGGGGAGAGGGGGGGAGAGGAGAAGAGAGGAGAAGAGAAGAGAAAAGAGAAGAAAAGAAAAGAAAAAAGAGAAGAGAGGGATGAGAAGGGAAGAGAAGAGAAGAGATAAGGGAAGAGAAGAGAAGAAATAAGGGAAGAGAAAGGAATGGGAGGGGAGAGGAGGGGAGAGGAGAAGAGAGGAGAAGAGAAGAGAAAAGAGAAGAGAAGAAAAGATTTTGTATTTTCATGAAACTTGAAGCACCAGATGGTATGGGTTCTCCATCACTGGAGGCTTTCAAGAAGAGATTGGGCAACCATTTGTCCAAATAATATAGAGCAAGTATTGGACTAGAAGACCTCCAAGGTCCCTTCCAACTCTTTTATTCTATAATTCTGTAGTAATTCACTGTGGAAATCCCCCCCCCCATCCAGTTTTCATGTCTGTAGTCCTGCTAATGTCCATGGAGATGAAGTAAATGATCCACTCGGTCTCCATTGATAACCAAGGGCTGAATGTCTGATCTATTCCTTCTGTTCCTTTTCTTCAGGTATGGTGGAAAACTATTGGCTAAAGACCAATAGTCTAGATGGTTTTTTTTAACTAGAAAAGCCACTTCAGGGGTGTTCCAGGACTTCAAAAATAGGAGAAAGATAACATCTACTCTCAAGCTACTTTTAAGTTTGAAAACTCTTATCCATGTCTCACCTCACTTCCTTCTTCTCCACTTCTAAGAAAAAAAAAATCTCAGCAGTTGTAATCTTTATTTCAAGGGTGAGAAGCTGCTCCAGTCCTTTAATCATTGCAACTGTGTAAACAGGCTTCGGATGGCATCAAGATAGATTATCAATTTGCAGATAATAGTCAACAGTAAGTATGGGAGAAAGTAGCACCAAAGTTGAAGAATGGTGACTCTGATGCTGGAGGGGCTTTATTCTTTCTTTCAAAAGACAGCCTGTGAGAAAATTCCTACCTCGCTGAATTCCTCCTTTAGATCCTCGATCCTAAATTCTGATGCTATCTTACTATGTTTTAAAGATGACCCTCCAGCAGTTAAAAGTCTCCTGAAATGAAATGGTGAGAAAGGTGGACTTTTCTTGTAGCACCTGTACTTGGCTCAACGTGTCTTCTGTAAATATTTTGGTCATAGCGATATTAATTGCTTAGGATGTTCTCCCCGTTGGTTCTGCAAGGAGAATTTGGGTATATTTCTTTCTTAAGACTGGTTGTGGAAATGTTTAGCCACAGTTAGCTAGGAATGGCCTATTAGCCTATTGGGTCTCAATGCTTCCTGGTTGTCTCAGCTAAGGTTCAAGCTAAGGTTGCTGAACTTATCATTATTATATGAAAATCATTATTATATGAATAGAGACATCACCCTGCCAACAAAAGTATGTATAGTCAAGGCTATGGTTTTCCCAGTTGCAATGGATGGCTGTGAAAGTTGGACCATAGGGAAGGCTGAGTGCCAAAGAATGGAGGCTTTGAACTCTGGTGCTGGAGAAGACTCCTGCGAGTCCCTTGGACTGCAAGGCGATCCAACTGGTCAGTCCTAGAGGAGATCAACCCTGACTGCTCTTTAGAAGGCCAGATCCTGAAGAGGAAACTCAAATGCTTTGGCCACCTAATGAGAAGGAAAGACTCCCTGGAGAAGAGCCTAATGCTGGGAATGATGGAGGGCAAAAGAAGAAGGGGACGGTGGAGAACGAGGTGGCTGGATGGAGTCACTGAAGCAGAGCTGAGCAAGATTTCTGAACAAGATTTCTGGCATGACAAAGGGATTCATAAAAAAGAAAGAGAAAAGAGAGGCAAAAAGGAGAGAAAATCTAAACCCCTATGAAAGAAAAGATGAGGGAAAAAAATATTGTCTGCCTGAAGAATATGTGAACAATCCCTCAACCTCTTTGAATCCTGGCCCTGTTTTCTCAAGCACAAAGGACAGTAATTAACCACTATGGAGCTTATGGGCTTTCCAAGAGCAGAGCCCTCTTAACATCTCAGCTTGAAAAAGTGGTGCGAAGCTGTCAGACAGATGTGAGAATTAAAACCAACACAAGGCCCGCCAAATCTTTCACGAGCAAGAGACTCATTTGCTGGATCTCCATAGAGCCTTCTCTGAAACTTCAGATTAAGACGTCAAGTCTCTCTCCTTTCCCTCCCCTCCGCTCTTTCTCCCCCTACCTCTTCTCTTCTTCCTCCTCCTCCCCCCTTTTCCCTTTGAAGAAGTGTGTTGATGTAAGCGAACAAGGCAGAGAGTCAATAAAGAGAGTATCGGAGCGACCGGGAGCAGAGCGCCTGAAGCAACGGCGAAGACACAATTACTGCAACAACTGACCAACCAACCGCAGCTCAGAGACTCCACTTAAAGTAATTGAGTGTGAAGGCAGGCTGGAGACATAGGGACACCCCCCCCCCCGCCCTGTGCCTCTAGCCCCCCTCCCACCACAGAGACGGTATTGGCTGCTAATTGGCGCCAGTGGGCTCGTGCTAATTGTGCTAATGTTCTGGGTCTGACCGAGGAAGGGATGGAAAAGACAGAAAGGGTGCACCAGGGAGAGGAGAATGGGGTATGTTGGGATGGGCGGGGGAAGGGTGTTTGGTGGTGGTCGAGGTAGAAGAGGCTCCTGAAAGCTAGGTTGGACCAGCCACATCAAAAATTTAAGCAAGCAGCAGGGTTGATGGGCGCCTTCCGTGATAGCCCTGAAAACCTTCAGTGTTGACCATCTTCTGCTGGTGGGTTGAAGACCAAAGACTCAATTTTTTAATAATTGGTTACATGACTAGAGAAGGACCTCCTTCTTCCCTTGGGTTGTCACATTGGAATTGTTCCCCCACCCCCTTCTGCTGTGCCTGTGTTGTTGTGGAAGTGAGGCTGATCATGAAGAAGAAGTTACAGTTCATCAACATCCCTCGGAATGGGGCCATCAGAGTAGGCCTTTAGGATAGATGTCCATGGCCTGTGGTTGCCAAATGAAGAGAAGAAGAGCCGAGGTGGCGCAGTGGTTAGAGTGCTATACTGCAGCTACTTCAGCTGACTAGTTCAGCAGATTAAATCTCACCGGCTCAAGGTTGACTCAGCCTTCCATCCTTCCAAGGTGGGTAAAATGAGGACCCAGATTGTTGGGGGCAATGTTCTATTTAGTATACTGTCAACTGTTGTAAGCCATCCAGAGTCCTTGGAGAGTGTGTGGCATAGAAATATGATTAATAAAATAAATAAATAAATAAATAAATAAATAAATAAATAAATAAATAAATAAATAAATAAATAAATAAATGTAGACCATGTGGAAAAAGGTCTTCCTGACTTTATTTAGTATTGGGTCAAGTGCATTCCTTTTGGAACTGTCCATGGGGTTTTCAGGAGTCTTCTCCAGCACCATACTTCAAAGGCCTCCATTCTTTGGCACTCAGCTTTTCTTATGGTCCAACTTTCAAAGCCATGCATTCCCAGTTGCAATGGATGGCTGGGAAAGTTGGACCATAAGGAGGGCTGAGCACCAAAGAATGGAGGCCTTTGAACTCTGGTGCTGGAGAAGACTCCTGCGAGTCCCTTGGACTGCAAGGTGATCCAACCGGTCAGTCTTAGAGGAGATCAACTCTGACTGCTCTTTAGAAGGCCAGATCTTGAAGAGTAAACTCAAACACTTTGGCCACCTAATGAGAAGGAAGGACTCCCTGGAGAAGAGCCGAATGCTGGGAACGATTTAGGGCAAAAGAAGAAGGGGACGGCAGAGAACGAGGTGGCTGGATGGAGTCCCTGAAGCATTTGGTGTGAGCTTCCATGGACTCCAGAGAATGGTAGAGGACAGGAAGGCCTGGAGGAACGTTGACCATGGGGTCACGATGGATTGGGCACAACTTCACGATGAACAACAACAAGTGCATTCATTTTCATCTCTTGATTATTACTGCAAAGTAACACATCGCCTATTGCTTCTTTTCTTTGGAAAAAGTGCAAAGAAGTGCAAGTAAGATGATTAAGGGTGTAGAGACAAAAACACATGAAATACAGTTGTAAGAATTGGGTATGGCCAGTCAAGAGAAAAGAAGGACTAGGGGTGACATGATTGCAGTATTCCAGTATTTGAGGGGCCGCCACAAAGAAGAGGGGGGTCACTTTATTTTCCAAAGCATCAGAAGACAAGACAAGAAACAATGGGTGGAAACTAACCAAGGAGAGAAGCAACCAGGAATTAAGGAGAAACTTCCTAACAGTGAGGACCATTAACCAGTGGAACAACTTGCCTCCAGATGTCGTGAGTGCTTCATCGCTGGAGGATTTTAAGAAAAGACTGGACAGCCATCTGTTCATGATATAGGGTTTCCTGCTTGAGCAAGGGGTCAGTCTAGTAGACCTCCAAGGTCCCTTCCAGCTGTGTTATCCTGTTAGTATTGGAAGCTTTGCAAACTCTTCAATGGCCTAGAAAGTCCCTTCCGATTGTCATCCAAAGGTTGGAGGCTGATCAAAGCAAAATCAAATAAGAACACATTTCCAGTTACTAGGAAAAAGAAAAACACCCTGACATTGATTGATCAGTTTGAAAACATCCTTTAACTCCCTTTGACCGTCCATAAATTTAAGAAATAAACCATACTTTGGAGCTTCCCTTCTCACCATAGCCAATGCTGTTGAGTATTCGATTCAGTTGAAGGAGGAAAGTGAAGAATCACTCCGTGGCACAAGAAACAACATGAATATGGGTAGTCCCAGGTCCAATTCCCGGCACCTCCAAAGGATTAGGAGATAGATGAGCGGAAATATCTTTCTCTCCTCTTCCTAAGACCTTGGGGAGCCCCTGAAAATGAGAGAGATTAAACCTGGTAAAATGAATGCTCCCTGGACAGGCTACATGTTCAGCTCCAGAAGGCAGAATTTCTCAAGCTTGACACAAAGTAGAATTATGGATATATTCATAGGAGCCAAGAGATGTAAACCTGTGGTGGAAGGGGAGAGGAACTGTTTCAACTAGGAGGATGTGGAATGAAGCAAGGTTTGGTGTACACATTCCTAGTACAGCAATTTCCGCACGGGAAGGGAATTTCCAACCAATAGGACCAGCTCTTGAGAAGATTCCTAAGACCCAGCCAGCATTTTTTAAATTTCTGTATGCAGAGTGATGCTCCTTTAGTTGAGGAGGAGGTAAAATTGGAATACTGCATTCAGTTTTGGTCGCCTCGATGTAAAAAAAGATATGGAGACTCTAGAAAGAGTGAAGAGAAGAGCAACAAAGATGTTGAGGGGACTGGAGGATGAAACATACGATGAACGGTTGCAGGAACTGGGTAGGTCTAGTTTAATAAAAAGAAGGACTAGTGGAGATATGATAGCAGTCTTCCAGTATCTCAGGGGCTGCCCCAAAGAAGAGGGAGTCAAGCTAGTCTCCAAAGCACCTGAAGGCAGGACAAGAAACAATGGGTGGAAACTCATCAAGGAGAGAAGCAACGTAGAACTAAGGAGAAATTTCCTGACAGCCAGAACAATTAATCAGTGGGACAACTTGCCTCCAGAAGTTGTGAATGCTTCAACACTGGAATTTTTAAAGAAGAGGTTGGATCACCATTTGTCTGAAGTGGTGTAGGGTTTCCTCCCTAAGCAAGGGGTTGGACTAGAAGACCTCCAAGGTCCCTTCCAACTCTGTTTTTCTATTCTATTATTCTGTAGTTGTGGATGCTCCATTTCTGGAGGTTTTTAAGAAGAGATTGCTGAGCCATTTCTCTGAAATAGTACAGAATCTCCTGCTTGAACAAGATGTTGCAATAGAAGACCTCCAAGGTCCTTTTCAATCCTATTATTCTATGTTCTGTGAACTTTCACAGCCGTATATTGCAACTGGGAAACCCATCGCCTTGACTTTATGCGCTTTTGTTGGCAGGGTGATGTCTCTGCTTTTTAGTACGCCGTCTAGATTTGCCACAGCTTTCTTCCCCAGGAGCAAGCCTCTTTTAATTTCTTGGCTGCAGTCCCCATCGGTGGTGATCTTGGAGCCCAGGAAAATAAAATACGTCACTACCTCCATTTCTTCCCCATCTCTTTGCCAGGAATTGAGAGGGCCGAATGCCACGATCTTTTATAATTTTATAATTTTTTTAAAATATAATGTTGTAATTTTTACAGTTTAATACGGCCAGTTGGGTAATTGACCCCTAGAAAGAACTCTATGGCGAGGAGAAAAATGACAGTCCTGTGAAGGAGCTCTCCTTTTGGTTCTGAGCTCTGTTTACCCTTGGTTTATACTTAAATGGGCTCCTACAATAGAATGGAATAGGGTTGGACAATGGCAGATCTTCTTTATTCCTATCTGCAAGTAAGGCGTTCTGGAGTCCTTCAGGATCTTCCCCTGGCTTTAATGAGAAAGGAGGAATCTCTCTGAAAACTCTCCAAATAAAACCCTCTCGTTTAACCTCGGGTTGACCTTTTCAACCGGGTGTTAATTACTGAGGGATTAGCACCTTTTCTCTATCTCAGCTGGTTTGGGGGAAGAACACGAAGTGACAAACAAGGAGACACAATGCAAATTCCAAGGGGGATCAGACCATAATCAGAGATAAAGGAGATCTGTCTGTTGCTTGGATCCAGTCTCTCTCTCTCTCTCTCTCTCTCTCTCTCTCTCTCTCTCTCTCTCTCTCTCTCTCCCTCCCTCCCTCCCTCCCTCCCTTGGGGTGTCTATCTGTGTGTGTGTGTGTGTGTATGTGTGTGTGTAAGAGAGAGAGAGAGAGAGAGAAAGAGAGGTTGCCATGGAAGATCCATCCATCTATCTATCTATCTATCTATCTATCTATCTATCTATCTATCTATCTATCTATCTATCTATCTATCTATCTATCTATCTATCATCTATCTATCTAATCATCTATCTCCATCTCTCTTCTCTCTTCTCTATGTGTGTGTGTGTGTGTGTGTGAGAGAGAGAGACAGAGAGACAGAGAGAGAGAGAGAGGTTGTTATGGAAGATCTATCTATCTATCATCTATCTATCTATCTATCTATCATCTATCTATCTATCTATCTAATCATCTATCTCCATCTCTCTTCTTTCTTCCCTCTTTCTCTCTCTCTCTCTCTCTCTCTCTGTCTCTCTCTCTGTCTCTCTCTCTGTCTCTCTCTGTCTCTCTCTCTCTGTCTCTCTCTGTCTCTCTCTCTCTCTCCCTTGGGGTGTCTATCTGTGTGTGTGTGTGTGTGTATGTGTGTGTGTAAGAGAGAGAGAGAGAGAGAGAGAGAGAGAGAGAGAGAGAGAGAGAGAGAGAGAGAGAGAGAGGTTGCCATGGAAGATCCATCCATCCATCCATCCATCCATCCATCCATCCATCCATCCATCCATCCATCCATCCATCCATCCATCCATCCATCTATCTATCTATCTATCTATCTATCTATCTATCTATCTATCTATCTATCTAATCATCTATCTCCATCTCTCTTCTCTCTTCTCTATGTGTGTGTGTGTGTGTGAGAGAGAGAGAGAGAGAGAGACAGAGAGACAGAGAGAGAGAGAGAGGTTGTCATGGAAGATCTATCTATCATCTATCTATCTATCTATCTATCTATCTATCTATCTATCTATCTATCTATCTATCTATCTATCTATCTAATCATCTATCTCCATCTCTCTTCTCTCTTCCCTCTTTCTCTCTCTCTCTGTTTGTTTCTCTCTCTCTCTCTCTGTGTTTGTGTGCGTAAGAAAGAAAGAGAGAGAGAGGTTGTCATGGAAGATCTCTCTATCATATATCTATCTATCTATCTATCTATCTATCTATCTATCTATCTATCTATCTATCTATCTATCTCTATCTCATTCTCTCTCTCTCTCCATCTCTCTTCTATTTCTCTATCTCTATCTCTCTACCATCTGTCTGCCTCTCTATCATCACAGCCATTTCAGTTTTTCTCCAAAGGGGTATGAAAGTTTTCCAGAACGGAAATTTGATGGAAGGGAAGCAGTCATGTGGCCAGGCTCATCTGTTGCCGAAAAGAAAGAAGGTCCTTGCACAAAATTCTTGGTTGTTGTTGTTTTTTTTCCCTTGAGGAAAGATCTCAAGATGATTGTATTCTATGTCTGGACACAGCATCCAAATAGCCACCCGTTGGGATGAAATGGATGAAAATCATCATTGAAATGTCTAGAGTCTAGACCTTCTGGAAGTCAGTTCATTTAGTTCAACTTCCCTTGTTATTGTGAGCTTGCTTGATTCTGCCCTTTTAAACTAGTCTAGAATCCAAAACCAATTATCCTTTGGAACGCAAATCTATGGATTTGTCCAAGATTCGTGTATTACTGAATGTATTGCTAATTGGCTGGACTTTCTCCAAAACCTTGGTTGCCTGAAGCTCCGAGCGACCTGCCCTCCAACAAGCTCCTTCCTGTGTGCTTTTAAAGCTGGATGGAATTTGTTTGTTTTTTTCCTATTTTTGAATCATTTTTATTAACCTGTTTGCTTTTCATGGTAAGTGGGCTAAAAAGGGCTATAAGCAACTAAAGGCCACTGTGTAAATTTCATGTGAGAGCCAATTTGGTCCAGTGGTTAAGACACCAAGCTAGAAAGCAGGAGACTGGGAGTTCTGGTCCTACCTTAGGCATGAAAGCCAGCTGGGTGACTTTGGGCCAATCACCAGGAGACAGTGAGTTCTAGTCCCGCCTTAGCCATGAAAGCCAGCTGGGTGACTTTGGGCCAATCACTGAGAGACTGGGAGTTCTAGTACCATTTTAGCCATGAAAGCCAGTTGGGTGACTTTGGGCCAATCACTGAGAGACTGGGAGTTCTAGTATCACCTTAGCCATGAAAGCCAGTTGGGTGACTTTGGGCCAATCACCAGGAGACAGTGAGTTCTAGTCCTGCCTTAGCCATGAAAGCCAGCTGGGTGACTTTGGGCCAATCACTGAGAGACTGGGAGTTCTAGTATCACCTTAGCCATGAAAGCCAGCTGGGTGACTTTGGGCCAATCACTGAGAGACTGGGAGTTCTAGTACCACTTTAGCCATGAAAGCCAGCTGGGTGACTTTGGGCCAATCACTGAGAGACTGGGAGTTCTAGTACCACTTTAGCCATGAAAGCCAGCTGGGTGACTTTGGGCCAATCACTGAGAGACTGGGAGTTCTAGTATCACTTTAGCCATGAAAGCCAGTTGGATGACTTTGGGCCAATCACTGAGAGACTGGGAGCTCTAGTATCATTTTAGCCATGAAAGCCAGCTGGGTGACTTTGGGCCAATCACCAGGAGACGGTGAGTTCTAGTCCCGCCTTAGCCATGAAAGCCAGCTGGGTGACTTTGGGCCAATCAACCAGGAGACTAGGAGTTCTAGTCCCGCCGTAGCCATGAAAGCCAACTGGGTGACTTCAAGCCAATCACCAGGATTGGCTCCCTAGAACTTACCTGCTTAGCAAAACCCCTTGGAATTCTAGAACCTTCATTTACACAACACAGTCCCGTTTTATAATGTTAAACCTTTGGTTTTCTCTCTCTCTCGCTGCAACTGGTTGTGTTAATCCATTACCTTCAGCTAGTTATGTTTTCAGGGGTTGCCTGGGCCCTACAAAACAGGTGAGTTCAGAAACCAAGTGAAGCTGCTTATCGAGACCAACCCTTTAGGTTAGTTTGAAGGCTTCTAAGCTCAAACGAACAACATGGCAAAAACGGCCCAAAAATGCTTTTTCAAGAGCCAGCTGGACTTTGTTTTTCCTTGAAAACGTTTCGCTTCTCATCCATACAGCCAGGAGTGGGCCACTGGGGGCTCTCAGGGGTTCGGGAGAACCTCGAGCTAAGACTCCCAAATCCCACTCCTGGCTGGCCCTACCCACCCCACCCCTCCCAGGAGTCCCCGCCTGGCCTGTTTTGGATGCAGGTAAGTGCAGGGCATGTGTTGAGGCTCAGCGAGGGTGAAAAACGGGCCTACTGGAAGTTCAGAGAGGCCGGAAACGGCCCTATTTCTGGCCTCCAGAGGGCCTCTGGAGTCTGAGGAGGCTGTTTTCACTTCCCAGAGGCTGGAGAAAAGCCTCCAGAGTCTGGGGAGGGCAAAAATGCCCTCCCACCCCTGCGCCATGGTGCAGGAGGCCGACTAGGCCACACCCACCATGGCCACGGCCACCCAGCAACCAGGCAGAGAACCCCTTGCTAAAATTTTTGAAGCCCAACCCTGCATGCAGCTTCTCAGTTCGAACTGAAGAAGCTTCTTGGATGAGAAGAAGCTCATCCTCATCCTTCAGGAGAAACCAGAAAGTCCAGTTGCCTCTTGAAAAAGCAACTTTGGGACAACCATGATCCGGATGACTGAGAATCTCCACAGACAACTTTGCACAAACCTCTCGCGCGACAAGATGGTTCCCTATTCCCAACCCCGGTTCTAATCTTGGTCGTCTTTTTATTTATTTTACTTCTTCCAATCTTCTCCTGATGGCTTTCCCCCCCCCCCCTTTTGTTTTTTGGTGCCTAGAGATGCTCTTCCAATTGACAAAAACCAGACCTTTCCTCAGTGACCATCTGTGGCCATGGTGGTGGGAGACTATTAAAAGCTACCTCACCGCCATTCTGTCTCTGCGTCGGATGAATAGTTAAAAATTTATGGTTATGATTTTTTTTCCCCTTTGAAAGCCCTAAATTGCCTTATCCTTCTGCAAATTGTTCCCCTTTGAATTCAAAAAATCAAACGTTTGTCTAGACTCAGCTGGGCTGTTTGCTGATGGATCTTAGTGGAATTATAACCATTTCTCAAGTGTGTACACACACAGATCCTTTTAGGAGAAAAAGAGGCTTCAGACCACGGCAGGGCAGGGTTGAGGTTGGGGCAGAAGGAAATTAGGCAAAGGAAGGAATACTTGAAGTATTGCATCCAGTTTTGATGACCATACTATAGGTAGTCTTTGACAACAGAAAGTCTAGGTGAAGACAATAGAAAGCCTAGGAGAAGACAATAGAAAGCCATTTCCACATTGTCGCCAAGAAAACTACACAGCTATGGAAAGTCACCAACATCTTGACCAAAGGAGTAACTTAACTCCTGATATAGCTTAACTTTCTGAACATCCAGAGATGGAAAATGAGGACTTCAGCTCAAACAACTTGTGTTCCACAACAGAGTTACAACTTTGGCCTCTATCTCAAGAAAAAAAAAATGATTTAGGAACAAAGGAAAATGGTGAATGATGTAGTGATAGCAGAATTTGACATGACGAAGTCTTATTGACCTCAGGGCCTTCTGTTTATATGCATCATAGCAATCCCCAATGACATGACTTAGGAGAAGACAATAGAAAGCCTAGGAGAAGACAATAGAAAGCCATTTCCACGTCATAGCCAAGAAAACTACACAGCTATGGAAGTCCACCAGCATCTTGACCAAAGGAATAGCTGAACTCATGATATAGCTGAACCTTCTGAACATCCAGAGGTGGAAAGTGAGGTCTCCAGCTCACAGCAACTGTGTTCCACAGCAGAGTTACGACCTTGGCCCCTATCTCAAGAAAGATTAGATTTAGGGCCAGAGGAAAAGGGTGAAGGACGCAGCGACACCAGAATGGACATGAGGAAGTCCTATTGACCTCAGGGCCTTCTGTTTATATGCATCATAGCAATCCCCAATGACATGACTTAGGAGAAGACAATAGAAAGCCATTTCCATGTCGTAGCCAAGAAAACTACACAGCTACGGAAGTCCACCAGCATCTTGACCAAAGGAATAGCTGAACTCATGATATAGCTGAACCTTCTGAACATCCAGAGGTGGAAAGTGAGGTCTCCAGCTCACAGAAACTGTGTCCCACAGCAGAGTTATGACCTTGGCCCCTATCTCAAGAAAGATTAGATTTAAGGCCAGAGGAAAAGGGTGAAGGACGCAGTGACACCAGACTGGACCTGAGGAAGTCCCATTGACATCAGGGCCTTCTGTTTATATCTCCCAGCAATCCCCAAAGGGGCTTCCCAATGACGTAGAAGGTAACGTTAAAAAAAACTTTCTGGGAATTGTTTAACCAGAACAACTGTGCCGCAGACTTGGGAATGCTCTGGGTTCTTTGGCGCTCCTGCATCTTCTCGTTTAGCTTACGGGGAAATGACTCCACAATCTGTTTCTTGCTTAACTCCGATGCCCTTTATTTTTAAGCCTGCATCACGCCAGCCACGGCCCCAGGGGATTCTAAGTATGGCCTAATGGCGCACCAACACAATGCAGGACTTTTAACAATGGCTTCTGATTTGTTTACCCTTGCCCTGTGCAAGCAAGGCCCAACACAAGCATTCTTGTATTGTGATGCTCTGACCTTAGAGAGGGGTGGGGACAGGAAGGGAGTGTTCAGGTGTGTCTCGTTCAAAACCCATTGAATGCATTTTAATTTGGTTTTCCCTAACCACCACCCCCTGCCCCCCGAGTGTTTTAACAACATGAGTTAAAGCTTGCTGTGAGTTTTGCACCGTGTTCTCCAGGGGTGAAATCTACTTACCTTCCCAACTGGTTCGGAAGTGCATGCGTCATACATGTGTGTCGTGAGTACGCGGGGACTCTCTGCGTATGTGCAAACCAGGAGTGGGTTCTAACATTTTTTAGTACCGATTCTGTGGGTGTGGCTATGCTATGCTATGCTATGCTATGCTATGCTATGCTATCCTATCCTATCCTATCCTATCCTATCCTATCCTATCCTATCCTATCCTATCCTATCCTATCCTATCCTGTCTGCAGCATTGCAGGTTAATTCTGCCCACTGCCAGGAGTTTGATCCCCACTGGCTCAAACTTGACTCAGCCTTCCATCCTTCTGAGGTTGGTAAAACAAGGACCCAGATTGTTGGGGGCAAGAGGCTGACTCTGTAAAATCATTTAGAGAGGGCTGTAAAGCACTGTGAAGCAGTATATAAGTCTAAGCGTTATATTCTCTATCTGTCTGTCTGTCATCTATCTATCTATCTATCTATCTATCTATCTATCTATCTATCTATCTATCTATCTATCTATCTATCTATCATCTATCTATCTATCTATCTATCTATCTATCTATCTATCTATCTATCTATCTATCTCTATCTATCCATCCATCCATCCATCCATCCATCCATCCATCCATCCATCCATCCAGGGGTGGGATGCTGGGGGTTCGCAGGGGTTTGTGAGAACCTCTAGCTACTGGAAGTTCGGGAAGGCCGGGAAGGAGCCTGTTTCTAGCCTCCAGTGGGCCTCTGGAGCCTGGGGAGGGCAAAAACACCCCCCCCAACACCATGGTGCAGGAGACTGACTAGGCCACGCCCACCATGGCCACGCCCACCCAGCAGAGAAGAGAACCCCTTGCTAAAAATTCTGAAGCCATAAGTCCCTTTTTTTTCCACTGCCGTTGTCACTTCAAGCGATCCCTAAACGGATGGTTGGGAAGTCGAGAACTCTCTGCCATGACTTTTATCTTTTCCTTCACTAGGGAAAAAAAACTCCAGAAATGTAAGCAGGAACAGACCCGGAGACAGCCTTGGAAGGTCCCAAGGCCGGAAGACAAGATCACCTCCCACCGATGCTCCTCGGTGTCAACGTCAAAACGTTTGATTTTCCTGATGGAAGTCTTTTGCTCAACGTTGCCAGCTTTCCCCACCCTACCGTCTCTCCCCCCTCGGCCCCACCCCAGCCTGGTGGCTCCTATGTTATAGACCCTCGGTGTTCGTGAAGGAAACAGATCTTGTAAGCAAACTTCCTGGTATTATGCCTTTTCAACAACCTCTCTCTTGATTTAGGTGTCAGAGGGCGGCTAAGAATATTCCTTGACACTTGAAAGAAAACTTCATTGTTTTCCTAATTGTTAAAGAATTGCTTCCCCCCTCATCCAACCCACGCTGGACGGGGTTTGGGGAGGGTTGAGGGGGGGAGTGTAAGGGCAGACTGGAGCCTTGTTATTCTTATTATATTTAGATCTTGGACTATATTAAGCTTTCTGGCACTCTCCCACCCTCACGCTTTCACTTCTTAAAACAGGAAGCTAAACCTTAGCCTATTTGTATCAGTGGGTTACTAGGGGGGGGTTGACGAGCGAGCCGGCTTTGAAAACGAAAAAAGAATAATAATAATAATAATAAATAAATAAAACTCTGGGAAGGGGGAAGCTGCTGAAAAATAAATAGAGAAGGCCCTTCCAGCAGAGATGAAGGGGGCTTTTGTTCAAAGGTGCAACGGGGAGGAACACACACACACACACACACACACACTAAAGAGGCTAGTGTATCTATATGGCCTTGTGAGTGCTTCAGGAGACCTGTAACCCTTGACACATCTTGCTGTATTGCATAAAGCGAGATTAGAGTCCCCGATCGATCGATGTGCATCGGATTACTTTCTTATGGTTGCTGCTGCTGCTGCTGTTTTGGCGTTCCCACCATCTCAATGACCCCTTTCAATCTGAAGGTTAAGGAAAAAGTAAGGTAAAGGTTCCCCTCGCACGTATGTGCTAGTCGTTCCCGGCTCTAGGGGGGCGGTGCTCATCTCCGTTTCAAAGCCGAAGAGCCAGCGCTGTCCAAAGACGTCTCCCTGGTCCTGTGGCCGGCATGACTCAACGCCAAAGGTGCACGGAACGCTGTTCCCTTCCCACCAAAGGGGGTCCCTATTTTTCTACTTGCATTTTTTACCTGCTTTCGAACTGCTAGGTTGGCAGAAGCTGGGACAAGTCAAGGGAGCTCACCCCGTCACACGGCATTAGGGATTCGAACCGCTGAACTGCCAACCTTTCTGATCAACAAACTCAGCGTCCTATTTATTTATTTATTTATTTATTTATTTATTTATTTATTTATTTATTTATTTATTTGTTCAATTTATATGCCGCCCTTCTCCGGAGACTCAGGGCAGCTTACAATGCGTTAAGCAATAGCCTTCATACTTTTGTATAAAGCTGCTTAGTAGGGCTTTCGCCCCCCCCCCCAAGCAGTGTTCTTTTTTATACAAAGTCAGCTTATTGCCCCCACAATCTGGGTCCTCATTTTACCTACCTCGGAAGGATGGAAGGCTGAGTCAACCTTGAGCCTGGTGAGATTCGAACTTGCAGTAATTGCAGGCAGCTGGTTTTACTTAACTGTACTTAATAGTCTGCTGCGCTACCAAGGCTCTTGCCACTGAGCCACCGCATCCTCTAAAAAAAGTACCCAAAAAAAAAGTACAATCATGTCAAAAAAAGTATGGTTGGCATCTCCTTCCCTCCCAGGCCAGCCCCCCACTCCAAAAGAGAACACACCAACAGAGTATTCCCTTTGCATCAGATTGTGGTGCTCCCCCTCATGATGAAATAGATAGCCAAGGAGTATGGATCTTTATTTATTATGGGTGGATTCAACCGGAGAGCAGGACAAGGAGTAATGGGTGGAAGCTTGTTAAGAAAGAGGCCCAATCTAGAATTAAGAAGAATGTTTCGGATGGTGAGAAGAGAGTTGTGCGTGCTGCATGACAGGATGTTTTACTGAAGGAAAGAAGAGAAAGAAGGAAGGAAAGCAAGTAAGAAGGAAAGGAGGAGGAAGGAAGGATCAAGACAAAGAAGATGGATGGAAGGAAGAAAGGATAGATCAATGATAGATATAGATAGATAGATAGATAGATAGATAGATAGATAGATAGATAGATAGATAGATAGATAGATAGATATAGACAGACAGACAGATCAAGACATATGCAATCATAAGCATATGTTAAGGGCAAGGTCAACAATTCTTGAAGCATCCCACTGCACAAAGCCAGCTGGAACCCCCATCACCATTTACTGCAATGACAGTAACTGAGTTGGAAGGGACTTTGGAGGTCATCTAATCCAACCCCCTGTTCACGCAGAAGATCGGTACTATTTCAAGACAAATGGCTGCTCTGTCTCTTCTTAAAAGCCTCCGCAACTTCCGAAGGCAAGCTGTACCACGGGTGAACTCTTCTCACTGTTAGGATTTTTCTCCTTAGCTGTAGGTTGCTTCTCTCCTTTATTGGTTTCCATCCAATTGTTTCTTGCCTTGCGTTCAGGTGCTTTGGAAAAGAGGGTGACCCCCTCTTCCTTGTGGCAGCTGGTCAAATATTGGAAGACTGCTATCATGTCACTGTAGATCCTTCTGTTCATTAAACTTTGCTGTTGTTGTTAGTTGTGAAGTTGTGTCCAGCCCATCGCGACCCCATGGACAATATTCCTCCAGGCCTTCCTGTCCTCTATCATCCTCTGGAGTCCATTGAAGCTCATGCCGTCTGCTTCGTTGACTCCATCCAGCCACCTCATTCTCTGGCGTCCCCTTCTTCTTTTGCCATCAGTCTTTCCCAGCATTAGGCTCTTCTCCAGGGAGTCCTTCCTTCTCATTAGGTGGCCAAAGTATCTGAGTTTCCTCTTCAGGATCTGGCCTTCTAAAGAGCAGTCAGGGTTGATCTCCTCTAGGACTGACCGGTTGGATCGCCTTGCAGTCCAAGGGACTCGCAGGAGTCTTCTCCAGCACCAGAGTTCAAAGGCCTCAATTCTTTGGCGCTCAGCCTTCCTTATGGTCCAACTTTCCCAGCCATCCATTGCAACTGGGAAAACCATCGCCTTGACTATACACACTTTTGTTGGCAGGGTGATGTCTCTGCTTTTTAGTATTCTCTCTAGATTTGCCATGGCTTTCCTCCCCAGGATCAAGCGTCTTTTAATTTCTTGGCTGCAGTCCCCATCTGTGGTGATCTAGGAGCCCAGGAAAATAAAATCTTTCACTGCCGCCATTTCTTTCCCATCTCTTTGCCAGGAATTGAACGAGACATGCAATCATTCTTCGTATGCTATAGCTTCCAGGCCCCTAATCATCTTTGTTGCTCTTCTCTGAACTGTTTCCAAAACCTCAACGCCTTTCCTTCCTTCCTTCCTTCCTTCCTTCCTTCCTTCCTTCCTTCCTTCCTTCCTTCCTTCCTTCCTTCCTTCCTTCCTTCCTTCCTTCCTTCCTTCCTTCCTTCCTGTCTGTCTGTCTGTCTTTCTGTCCTTCCTTCCTTCCTTCCTTCCTTCCTTCCTTCCTTCCTTCCTGTCTGTCTGTCTGTCTGTCTGTCTGTCTGTCTTTCTGTCCTTCCTTCCTTCCTACTTACTTACTTACTTTCTTTTCTAATGGGGTAAATACAAAATTCATTGCAATCATCGATTACCACCCAGACAAGTTGGCCTATTTTATTTCATTCGGGGGTGTGGGGGGTTGGGGGGGAGAGTGGGGCTTTGGCTGTAGAGATAGCTTCCGGGCCTTTCAGGGAAATGATCTTTGGAATGAGTGTACCAGCTGAAAAAGCTCTTGAAATGAACTGCAGTTTCCTGTTTAGCAGGAATTGACAAGAATGTGTGACTTCAGCCGCTGATGTTTGTTGCCTGGGAAGAGAGAAGAATGGGAGATAAGGGACAGCCGTTCCTTCTCCACGCACTGGGCCCAGATAAGCATCACGCCTGCAGACATCTTGGCCACGGATCTCAGCCCTGGTATCTCTTCCTCCTTTCTTTATGTCCACACGGCCTGCGTCATCCTGGGGCCGGAGTTAGCGCCAGCCAGCCGCTTGATAACAGGAGAGATTGGGGCAGAGGGGCAAAGTGGGGATGGGGGAGGGGGAGGGAGCTTTTGCAACCCAGGGAACACCTGTCTTATCGGAAGACAACAATGGTGGATGAGAGAAGTGTGACCTGGAGAAAAAGGGTGGAGACAGGTGCCTATCAATTTGCTGGAGTCAGCCCGGTGCCTCGCCGAGTCTGCCAGTCTGCCAGGAATTCAAGCAGAAGGATCTCAAGTGGGCAGAAGTCCAGCGATAAGAGGTGACATGTGTTTTGGCACTGAACGGGCATGACTCAGATGAAAAGGCTCTTTTTTTTTTTTTACCTGGCGCTACCATTTCAGCGGGAGGCAGATCAAACAGTTTCTCTTTCTCCCAAACGAGCTGGTGAAAACCGATCTATGGGTAGAATAGAATAACTGAGTTGGGAGGGACCTTGGGGGTCTCCTAGTCCAACCCCCTGGTTAGGGAGGAAATCCTGCACCACCAATGGTTATCCAACGTCTTCTTAAAAATCTTCCAGTGTTTTTGCAACTTCTGGAGGCAAGTTGTTCCACTGATTAATTGTTCTCACTGTCAGAAAATTTCTCCTTAATGTCCTTTTTGCTTCAGCTGCTCTTGCCTTCTGGCAGCTCTTCTCATGCGTGCACTAGGAACAGGCTCCTCCTATTCCTCTGCCTCTCTACTGTCAGCCTCTGAAGGCTCCCGAGTCCACACATCGCTCCCAGATGGCCCTGGCCCCATCTCTGCCTCCGACGTAGAGCCCTCATCCGGGCCTTCCCCTGACTCCAGGACTGGCCCATTCTCCTCCCCAGCCTCCTCACTGTCTGACTCCGCTGCCAGCTCTGGCGGATCACAACACTACATTAGTAGAGCAATCTCTATAAGATTCTTAGACTCAAGAGAATCTTGAGAATCTTTCTAGGTCAGGGTTGAGCTATGGAGTCCTTGACACACTCTGAGCTTCGTTGTTTCGCAGACATTTCATGACCCTATTAGGTAACATCATCAGTGTGAGGGAAGGTGAGGTTTTGCTCCCTGTTCATATACAGTAGCTTGATCTGCCAGGGTTGGTGGGTGGGTGTAGTTTTCTCCTTGGTAGTTTCTTCTCTCTTGGATCTGACCAATACAATCATCTGAAAGTCACCTGGAATAAGTGATATTTCTTGGATGAAATGTATAAATAAATAATTGTCATGTTGATTGATGAGCAAATCTGGACTTCTGCCAGGCCTTTTGATCCTTTGTGTGTGTTTTCGGTGGTCCTGCCCCGACTGGTCCTTGCAGCGTAGTCATTTCCATGTGCCTATCCTTACAGGGTGTAACCCAAGCCAGTCGTAATACAGTTTATTTGTTTTATTCACTAATATTAAATAATTATTTCTTCTTTCCCCAGAGAAACTACAGTTAGACAGGTCCTTAGGTTTTGCATTAGAGGAGCAACAGAATAAGAGCATCGGAAGAGACCTCGGAGGCCTTCTAGTCTATCCCTGCTCAAGTGAAGAAGTGTTTAGAAGACAATAAGGATGAACATTGAAGGTAATTTGTATTATAAATGGTTTGAGCCGTGACTTCTTTTGGTACGCGATAAATAGATAGATATAGATGATTGGTAGGTAGGTAGGTAGGTAGGTAGGTAGATGATAGAGAGAGAGAGAGAGAGAAGACAGACAGACAGACAGACAGATAGATAGATGGATGTAAGGTAGGTAGATGATAGAGAGAGAAGATAGATAGATAGATAGATAGATAGATAGATAGATAGATAGATAGATAGATAGATAGATAGATGGATGATAGGTAGGGAGATGATAGAGAGAGAGAGAGAAGATAGACAGACAGACAGAAAGATAGATAGATGATAGATAAATAGATAGATAGATAAGATAGATAAGATAGATAGATAGATAGATAGATAGATAGATAGATATAGATAGATAGATAGATAGATAGATAGATAGATAGATAGATAGATAGATAGATGATAGGTAGGTAGATGATAGAGAGAGAGAGAAGCTAGCTAGACAGACAGACAGACAGATAGATGATAGATAGATAGATAGATAAGATAGATAAGATAGATAAGATAGATAGATGATAGATAGATAGATAGATAGATAGATAGATAGATAGATAGATAGATAGATAGATAGATAGATAGATAGATAGATAGATAGATAGGCAGGCAGGCAGGCAGGCAGGCAGGCAGGCAGGCAGGCAGGCAGGCAGGCAGACGTGTATGTCAGGCGATGAATGTTGATGAGATTGTGAGCAGAATAAAATTTCTTTGAAGATCAGCAGAAGTTAGGGTCACACCAAGGACGTCCAAACTTCTCACAAGGACCGATCTTCAATCTTTAGGACGACCTCCCCCGTGTCCTCAGGTGAACGCCCAACACGTCCTTTATTTCAAAGACAACCCTTTCTCCAGATGTACTCCAATGTCCTTCTTGACTATGGAAAGAACCCCAGAGGGGAGAGTCTAGCTGTCAGTGTGAAACCCCTGAGATAACCTAACATTTCCACCATCCTAGATAGTCCAGGATTCTTTTCTGTTCCTTGGTCCTCCCGAGCATGTATTTCATGGTTGCCACCCTTCTGCATTGATTCATGTCTTTGTCAGGACAAGTTTTGACTACAGATTCGTCACGCTCTTCTCCTTCAAGGAACGTTGAGTAACCCTAGAATTGGCTCTTCATGAAACGGGGAGAGTTCAAAAGTTCTCCCGGAATAGGTCATGCATAAACCATGCGCTCTATGCGGCTGTCATCTCCGTTGCACCTTGGCCACTGCAATGGCTTTGTTTGAAGAGGTTGCTTTCATTTTTTGCTCAGTAAAGGGCGTGGCTGGCTCCCCTTGATTCCTGCTATGGGCCTGAAGCTCGCCCACGCGGGCGAACACCTAAGGGTTGCAAGAAAGCAAAGGAGTATAATATAAGAATATAAGAGTAGACACGCTAAACTTAATTTCTCTGCTTTCCTCAAGGCACATCCTCTGTTGTGAAGCTCCTAGTTGGGTGCAGCTTCTCAGAAGAAGACATTGTCATCTCTGCACTTGAAAGTAGCAGAGAATGTCCTGATGTTCCACCTTCCCATCTCCTAACAGGGAGAACAATCGATCAGTGGAATGGCTTGACTAAGGAAGATGTGGGTGTCCCACCATTGGAGGTTTTCAAGGAAAAAAAAATTGGAAAATCGTTTGTCTGAAATGGTATAGGGTCTCCTATCGGCAGAGGGTTGGATTAGAAGACCTTCAACTGGGAGAGAGGTGGGTTTCAGCAGGTCCTGAGCAGTTCTGGAGAACCGGTAGCAGAAATTTTGAGTAGTTTGGAGAATCGGTAAATACTACCTCTGACTGGCTCTGCCCCCATCTATTCTCTGCCTCCTGAGTCCCAGCTGATCAGGAGGAAACAGGGATTTTGCAATAATCTCCCCCTGGAGTGGGGAGGGAACGGAGAATTTTACAGTATCCTTCCCCTGCCATGTCCACCAAACCACACCCACAGAACTGGTAGTAAAAAAATTTGAAACCCACCACTGCTCCAACTGGGACAGAGGTGGGTTTCAGCAGATTCTGACTAGTTCTGGAGAACCAGTAGTAGAAATTTTGAGTAGTTCGGAGAAGTGGTAAATACCACCTCTGACTGGCCCCTCCCCCATCTATTCTCTGCCTCCTGAGTCCCAGCTGATCGTGTGTGTGTGTGTGTGTGTGTACGGAAATGGGTATTTCACAGTAACCTTCCTCTGGAGTGGGATGGGAATGGAGATTTTACAGTATCAGACCCATACCAGTCGGGCTTCAGGCTCAAGTACAGCACGGAGATGGCATTGGTCGCACTGGTGGATGATCTCTGGAGGGATAGGGACAGAGGATATTCCTCTGCCCTGGTCCTGTTAGATCTCTCAGTGGCTTTTGATACCATCGACCATGGTATCTTGCTGCAATGCCTCGAGGGGTTGGGAGTGGGAGGCACTGTTTTACGGTGGTTCTCCTCCTACCTCTCTGGGCGCTCACAAGTGGTGTTGGTGTGGGGGGGGGCAGAGGTCGACCCCGGGGCCCCTCAGATGTGGAGTCCCCCAGGGGTCATTTCTCTCTTCCCTGCTGTTTAACATCTATATGAAGCCACTGGGGGAGATAGACGAGAGAGAGAGAGAGAGAGAGAGAGAGAGAGAGAGAGAGAGAGAGAGAGAGAGAGAGAGAGAGAGAGAGAGAGAGAGAGAGAGAGAGATGAAAGATGATTAGGGGGCTAGAGGCTAAATCATAAGAACAGTTGCAGGAACTGGGTTTGTCTAGTGAAAAACAGGAGTAGGGGCAACATGATAGCAGACTTCCAATATTTGAGGGGCTGTCACAAAGACGTTTTGGGGGGGAGGGTGTCAAGCTATTCTCCAAAGCACCAGAAGGCAAGATGAGAAATAATAACAGTTGGAAACTAGAACTAAGGAGAAATTTTCTAACAGCGAGAACAATTAACCAGTGGGAAGGTTCGCCTTCAGACGTTGTGGGCGCTCCCAACACAGGAGGTTTTTAAGAAGAGACTGGACAGTGACTTTTCTGGAATGGTATAAGGTTTCCTGCCTGAATAGGGGGGTTGGATGAGAACATCATCTATGTATCGCAACTCTACTCTTGTATGTTCTCTTCTTCTTGCAAGGAGATTCCCTTTGTTTCGTGAGAAGCTGATCAGAATTCTCTGAAAATATGACCAGAAGCAAAATTCTCTTGAATGTTGAATGAACTGGGCTTTTCTCCCGAGGGTGGGTTTTCTTTGGGGGGGCGGGCAGGGAGAGAGGGGGAGTTGGGGAAATGCTGAAATAGGAAATACTTTTGGCACGCTCTCTAACTCTCAATCTACCTGCACTGTGGAGCTTTTATCCTCTCCATCCAGTTGCCAAAGATCTTGGCATTGCTTGTGTATCATGACTTATCCTTCCTCTCTGGAGGCCGATATTAGTCTTGCTTGACTGGCACTGAAAAGAAAAGGGGGGGGGGGAGAGAGATATATATAATTGGCACGCTGTGTTTTTTAGCTCTGGCAAAGCCATAGATAATGCATTTGTTAGGGCTAATTGGAGGGAATTTTGCATCCTCCGAGACCCGAGAACACAGGGGCATTAACCATGGAAGATGAAGGCGGGCAGCGCTGTCCTGGCTCCAGAGAGGCGATGCGGCATTGAGGAGAGTGGTTGAAATCCTAAGGCATTTACTTGCTTGCATTAAACGAGTGCTCATTTTTCCTGTGCACTTCAAAGAAGAGGGAGGGGGGAGGGAGAGAGAGAGAAAGGAGAGAGAGAAGGGGGAGAGAAGAGAGATGAT
This sequence comes from Coluber constrictor foxii, assembly GCA_038048745.1. Lineage (NCBI taxonomy): Eukaryota > Metazoa > Chordata > Lepidosauria > Squamata > Colubridae > Coluber > Coluber constrictor. Next base: position 36,307,471 of record CM075968.1, on the reverse strand, counting down.
AGACAGATGACAGATATAGAGTTAGATGATAGAGAGAGAGAGAGAGAAGATGAGAGACAGAAAGACAGAGAAGGAGAGAGAGAAAGACAGAGAAGGAGAGAGAGACAGAGAGAGACAGGGAGGGAGGGAGGGAAGAAGAGACAGAGAAGGAGAAAGAATGAGACAGACAGACAGAAGGAAGGGGGAGGGAGAGGAAGAGAGAGATAAGATGAGAGAGAGAGATAGAAGAAGGGAGGGAGGGAAGAAGAGAGAGAGAAGGAGAAAGAGAATGAGAGAGACAGACACAGGGAGGGGGAGGGAGAGAGAGAGAGAGAGAGAAGGAGAGACAGATAGAGAGAGGGAGGGAAGAAGAGAGAGAAGGAGAAAGAGAATGAGAGAGACAGAGAGAGGGAGGGAGAGAGGAGAAATTGAGTGTGAGAGAGAGGAGAGACAGAGAGACAGAGAGAGACAGAGGGAGGGAGGGAGGGAAGAAGAGAGAGAAGGTGAAAGAGAATGAGAATGAGAGACAGAGAGAGGGAGGGAGGGAGAATGAGACAGAGAGGAGAGAGAATGAGAGAGAGAGAGAGGAGTGAGAAAGAGAAGCAAAAAGAGAAAGAATGAGAGAGAGAGAGACAGAAAGAGTGGGAGAAGGAGAAGGAGAGAGAAATAGAGAATGAGAACGAGAACGAGAACGAGAGAGACAGACAGTGGGAGGGAGGGGGGAGGGGGAGAGAGAAAGAAAGAGAGAGCGAGAAGAAGAAAGAGAAAGAATGAGAGAGACAGAGAATGGGAGAAAGAGAAGGAGAGAGAAATAGAGAATGAGAATGAGAGAGATGGAAAGACAGAGGGAGGGAGGGGGAGAGAGAGAGAAGGAGAAAGAATGAGAGAGACAGAGACAGAGAGACAGACACACACACACACAGAGAGAGAGTGAATCATAACCTTTCACTTCACTTCAAACGCTTAAATGAATGGCTTTTTCATTTTTAACTACAAGCCAAGTGTCCATCAGGGGTAAACTACAAAGCCTCTAGAGATGGGGCAGGGGGTTATCAGTGGGTTTGGCTTTCTTCCATCTGGAAGAAATGTTGCACAGCCCCCCTGTGTTTGCTACTTGTAATGCTTTGCCCTGAGATAGCTCAGGGAGCGAACAATTGCAATCGCGTTAGATATGGTTGCAACCAGGAGGATAAGCTCTCTGGATCCTGGCCATGTTTTACGACACTGAGCAGCAAATTCCCGCACATATCGATGGGGGGTCTCCAGCGTCAAAAGAGCAGCTGATGCCACTGAAACCCTGATGCCTATTTTTAATGGGAGTCACGTGTACTCGCAATGCATGTGTATGTCATGCAAACAAAGGCAGGTTGGGCTTCATTTGGACCATCACCAGGCTAGGAACTAGGAGATTGTGAGTTCTAGTTCCATTTTAGCCGTCAAAGCTGGCTGGGCCAATCACCAGGGGACAGTGAGTTCTGCTTTAAGCATGAATGCCACTTGGGCAACTTGTGAGTTCTAGTCCCCTCTGGGTGACTTTGGGCCAATTGCTGGGAGATGATGAGTTCTAGTCCAGCTTT
>CM075968.1:36293415-36300915 GCA_038048745.1 Coluber constrictor foxii | reverse complement strand
GGCCCAACACACATAACAATCCCCAAACATCGCCCCACCCACCACAATTCCCCACCCCTAAACCATCCAAACATCCACACAACAGACCAAGTAATGCTGTCCAACAGCTCACTGATGGCGGCCCTTTAGTTCATTGTTGAGTGCAATTATAGCTCTGGGATAACAACTATTCAGAAGACGTGTAGTCCGAGTTTTAATCATTCTGTATCTTCTGCCAGAAGGCAACAGTCCAAAAAGATGGTAAGCAGGATGGGAAGAGTCTCTGAGTATGTTATGCAACTTCCTCAAACAGTGACATACGAAGATGTCATCCAGGGCTGGTAGCTGGAGCCCGATGATATTCTGGGAAGTTTTAATGATTCTCTGTAGAGCTTTTTTGTCCTCTACAGAGCTGCTCCTTATATCTGCTGCTTGTATCGTCTTACCGTACTTCTCCCTTTTCTCTGTTTCTTTTAACTCTCAGCTTTTAAGTTACAACGGCTTTGTTATATTTGGCATAGTTTTCCGAGTGGTTGTTTATGCTGATGATTGACCCTAATTAAATTTGAACTTGAATTTGCTTAATATCACCCCTGAGCTAAATCAGCCTAGCTGAAAGCTCGTGCCATATCAATGCTGCACGGATTTAGGTCCATGCTAGTAAAAACCACATTCACTTGGGACCCTCATCAAGGCAAAGACTCTTAAAAGCAGTTAATGAGGATTTTAATTTCATTTTAAATACCCCTGGTACTTGGGAGACCTTGACTGCATCAGGCTGAAAATGCTCAATTTCTTAGCAGCCTTTCTCTTGTAGGAAGTTAGCACCCACCCCTCTCCTAGGAAAATGACATATTATAGGAGATATTAAAAGGGCAGAATAAACAGTAAAGGTTCCCCTCGCACATATGTGCTAGTCGTTCCTGACTCCAGGGGCTAGTGCTCATCTCCGTTTCAAAGCCGAAGAGCCAGCGCTGTCCGAAGATGTCTCTGTGATCATGTGGCCGGCATGACTCGACAGCAAAGGCACATGGAACGCTGTTCCCTTCCCACTAAAGGTGGTCTCTATTTTTCTACTTGCATTTTTTTTATGTGCTTTCAAACTGCTAGGTTGCAGAAGCTGGGATAAGTAATGGGAGCTCACTGGGGCACTAGGGATTTGAACCACTGAACCACTGGCTGGGGAATTCTGGGAGTTGAAATCCTCCAAGCTTAAAGTTGCCAAGATTGGAGACCCCTGATCTACCAGATTCCCCACCAAGTTAAAGATGAGAGGGAATGAAAGGAATCCAAAATTTCTCAAAAGCTTGGGGCTTAGCTCTCAACCTCTCAACCATGGCTTGAGTGAAGGAAGGTTCTCAGAGGTTAGCCATTTGGCAGGAAGGAAGAGCAAACCTTGAACTGGTTTTGACACAGTTCAGGACTAAAGAGGTAAAAGGAAGGGAGGAGGAGGAGGAGGAGTGGCCGGTGTCTCCCGTAGGCGGTCTGGTGTTATAGCTGAGCTTGTCCTTATCAGGTGAGCAATAAGGAGGAGTGTGAAATGAGATAGAAGCTGGGATGGCTTGAGGAACTCAATGGCCATAAGCAAGTTATTACAGGTTGGCTGGCGCCACTGTGTCTGTATCAGTTGCTTTCAATGACTTAGAGAGAGATGAGAGAGAGGAGAGAGAGAGAGAAAGAGAGAGGGAGGAGGGAGGGAGAGAGGTGGGCACCGGATGGCTACCAGGAAATATTGGTCAAAACCAGGTGGTTAGTTGTCTGTATGCAAAGCCAAGTAAACGACTGTTCATGTTGGGTGCTCCACTATCAAAAGTGGGGCTATTGTCTGTTCTTCCTTGACTCTGCAGAGGAATATAATGTTGATTTATGATCTCTTGCATCCTTCTGAGTCCCTTCACGGACAAGAGGAATGGCAGGGAAGGAAGAACAGGAAGAGGAAAAAGAAGAAGAAGAGGGGGAGGAGGAGGAGGAGGAGAAGGAGATGGAGAGGGAGAAGCAAGAGGAGGAAGGAGGAGAAGGAGGCAGAGGAGGGGGAGTGGCAGGGGCAGGAAGAAGAGGAAGAACAGAAAGAGGAAAAAGAAGGGGAGGAGGAGAAGAAGAAGAAGGAAAAGGAGGAAGGAGGAAGGAGGCAGAGGAGGGGGAATGGCAGGGGCAGGAAGAAGAGGAAGAATAGGAAAAGGAAAAAGAAAGGGGAGGTGGAGGAGAAGAAGAAGGAAAAGGAGAAGGAGGAAGGAGCAGAGGAGGGGGAATGGCAGGGGCAGGAAGAAGAGGAAGAATAGGAAAAGGAAAAAGAAGGGGAGGTGGAGGAGAAGAAGAAGGAAAAGGAGGAAGGAGGAAGAAGAGGAGGATGAGTGGTAGGGGCAGGAAGAAGAGGAAGAACAGAAGAGGAAGAGGAAGAGGAAGAGGAAGAGGAAGAGGAAGAAGAAGAAGAAGAAGAAGAAGAAGAAGAAGAAGAAGAAGAATTGCACCTTGGGTGCAATCCCAAAACAACTGGAGCACTTCTTAAATATCATCAGCATTGACAAATTCACCGACAGCCAGTTGCAAAAGGCAGTTTTGCTTGAAACTGCTTACATCCTGTGATAATCCCATCAAAAACATGTCTGCCTATCCCAGGTTCTTGGGAAGGAGGACTCAATAGGCGGGGGCGAAAATATCAGATCCGGCCTAAACGCCTGACCGACTGTGAGACCAGCCGTAATCATATATATGAAACTTGTATGCTGCCGAACGCCGATAACTCTCGGTGACTCACAACAATTAAACAAAGAAATTACAGTGAAATCAATAAAAGATAAAAAGATGACAAGAGTGACAGGCTGGCTGGAAGGAAGCACAGACTTTATGGAGCCAAACCTTCCCTGTTCTTCTGAACAACAGCAGGAATCAGTACGGCAATGTAGATTTACCTTCCCGAATGGTTCGGGTACAAAACCTAAAAGCCCATTGGTTTTTATTTAGTTGCCCAATTTATAATTGGCCTTTCAGTCCAGAGATTGATATAATTTTCCGCCTTCATTTTCTCCTCCATACTGTAGTAATGTAGGGACATGGTGGCTCAGTGGCTAAGATGCTGAGCTTGTCGATCGAAGGTCGGCAGTTTAGCGGTTCGAATCCCTACTTCTGCGTAATGGAGTGAGCTCCCGTGACTTGTCCCAGCTTCTGCCAACCTAGCAGTTCGAAAGCGCGTTAAAAAAAAATGCAAGTGGAAAAATAGGGACCATCTTTGGTGGGAAGGGAACAGCGTTCCGTGCGCCTTTGGCATTGAGTCATGCCAGCCACATGATCCCGGAGACGTCTTCAGACAGCGCTGGCTCTTCGGCTTTGAAACAGGGATGAGCACTGCCCCCTAGAGTCGGGAACGACCAGCACATATGTATGAGGGGAATCTTTACCTTTTATTGTAGCAATCCTGTGGGATTACGACAGTAAGGACTTTGATGGTTGATTTCTGATTTAGCCTTAGTCTTCCCAAGTCAGAAAAGAATAACAGAGGTGGAAGGGACCTTGGAGATCTACTAGTCCAACCCTGCTCAAGCAGAAAACCCCATGCCATGCCAGACAAATGTCCAATCTCTTCTTAAAAACACCAGGGATGGAGCACCCACAACCTCTGAAGGAAAGCCGTTCAACTGGTTAATTTTCCTCCCTGTTAGGCAATTTTTCCGTACTTCTAGGTTGCTTCCCTCCTTTGATTAGTTTCCATCCATTGATTCTTGTCTTGCCTTCTGGTGCTTTGAAAATAGGTTGACTCTTCTCTTCTTAGTGGCAGCCCTTCAAATATTGGAAATATTCTTTTCACTTGGTTGGGCATACCCGATTCCTGCAAGCATTCTTTATATGTTTTAGCTTCCAACCCCTTAATCATCTTTTATTGCTCTTCTCTGCATTCTTTCCAGAGTCTCATCACCTTTTGCCCATTGCCTTAATCACCAGGTCTCATTGGGTTGGAAAAAACTCCCTATCAGGAAGAGGCTTCTGTGTGTTTTCTTATTTCATTGTCATCAAGTAATTCTTTTGACTTACTCTTGGTGGTGGTTTTTGAGCTTGTTTTATTCTTAGTGGAGGCTGAGAGGGGAGGCTAATGATTGTTTCATGATACAATTATTTCCATCACCCTGACACAGCCATGGCTTCCTGCACGCCCAAACTGAAGTGTTCCCATGGATGGAGCTTTAAAAGTTAGAGGAAACTGCTGGAGTAAGGATGATAGAATGAAAAAGGACGCTCAAGGCATCCCATGGCTTCTCAGCGTTAAATGAACACAAGACCTCCAAGTTTGTCATTTGAATTCCCTTCCTCTATTTGAAGGAGAACCCCAAAGATGCTTTTTTCAAGAGCCAACTGGAGTTTCTTCGTTTTCCTTGAAGACGTTTCACTTCTCATCCAGAAGCTTCCTCAGTTTCTGACTGAAACGGAACTGAAGAAGCTTCTGGGATGAGAAGTGAAACATCTTCAAAGAAAAGCAAAGGAAGTCCAGTTGGTTTTGGAAGAAGCACCTTTGGATAACCATAACCTGGATGACCTGAGAATCTCCATAGAATCTCCATTTGAATGAGAAATTGTTTTAAAAATTGTAAAAAAACATCAGACGAAAGCTTGGACATTATATTTAGAGAACATGCCGAGTTTGGTTAATTCTGAGATTGTTTTCATTCGTGATGGATTTTTTCCCCTCCTAACCTGAGCTAAAAATGGAGGCTTCCATCAAAGGTTCGCCCTTAAAATTACCCATTTGTCTGTTTCGTCTTCCCCTCAAGCACACAGGTCCATGAGAATATAGACATACTCCTGAGTTCTTAAACACGCACACACACAAAATAAAACATAATCATCCAACAGGGAAAGAGAATATTTAAGACCAGAATCTGGCTGGGGGATTGTTGGGATTTTTTGCAGAACATCTTTTCTAACTGGAGCTGTCCCTGGTCCTGATTGCTGTCTGTCTGAGCTTGGTTAAGTAAGACTAAGCCAGCGGTGAACTGTTTACGTTGACCTTTCCTATCTTAGTGTGACATAACAAACCTTCACTTGATGGACTTGACTGGACTTGCCTTGATCAGAATGATTTGATTTTCTTTAATTAGATCTGCCCAATTTATCCTTCTCTTTCCCCTGAGTTTGAAGCCCCGATAATGAACGGAGGGATGCAACAGACCTAGCAAAAAAAATAGGTCTTTGAACTGATCGAAAGAACTAGCAAAAATAGATTCTCTGAAAATGTCTTTTTCAGAGGAGATTTTTTTGTTAATTTTTTTTTTTAAAAAAAGAAATATTCTTTTTGTGCATCTCCCACAAACTGAAGGAAAATTTCGGATCTGGGTACTAAGTCAAATGCCTTCTCTGTGAATAATTGGAGCACAAGATGAATTGAATTTATGTGTCTTTGAACTGGACCATTTCTCAGTTTTGTAATTAGCATTTTGTTCTATAAATATTTGGAATAAGGAGAGATATAAATGTCTCCTTGATATAGCAAGGAATTGAATTCTTCTGCTCTCCCCAGATTCGATTATCTGTTTAAAGTAGAATCCAATCTCCCAATGGATTTTATTGTACTTAGAATTACGACTAAAGAAATCTCAACCACACTTATCCTCCTGACAGGCAGTTATTGAGTAAGTGATGTATCTTAGTTACAGTTTCTTTGGTTAGAGAGGGCAGGTGAAAAGGAACTAATGGCAAGCTACTTCCTTCAGGTATGCCTTCCCCATGCAGTATTAGTATATCATGTGAACAAAACACTAAAAAAGAGAGAGTACATTATTCGTTTTCCTTCAAGCATTAATTGATCAGAAGTAGTTGAGAAGATGGACATTGAAGAGCCTCTCCAGATCAATGATTAGGTTCACAAAAACATACCAGACCAGGTCAGTTATAGACATGGATGGTGCATTCACACAACGACATCATAACCTGAGTTTATTTTAATCCCAGTTAGATATTTTTGTGAATTAGCACATTGTGTTGTGCGAAGCCAAGCCTGTTTAGTGTTAGGTTATTGTACACTATGTGAGGGGGGATGCGGGTGCTCAGTGGCTAGATGCTGAGCTTGTTGATTAAAAGCTCAGCAATTCAGCGGTTCGAATCCCTAGTGCTGCATAACGGGGTGAGCTCCTGTGACTTGTCCCAGCTTCTGCTAGTAGTTCGTAAGCACATAAAAAAATGCAAGTAGAAAAATAGGGACTCCCTTTGGTGGGAAGGGAACAGCGTTCCGTGTGCCTTTGGCGTTGAGTCATGCCGGCCATATGACAATGGAGACATCTTCAGACAGCGCTGGCTCTTTAGCTTAGAAACGGAGATGAGCACTGCCCCCTAGAGTCAGGAACGGGTGGCATCTATGTGCAAGGGGAACCTTTACCTTTTATGGTACACTATAATGTGCAAATCCAGAAGATTGCCAGTTTGATAGCTGGAATATAAGTGTGTTTTGTGAATACAACCTATGATCCTAGTTAAACAAAGATTCAGAAGGAATGGAGGGAAGAATGAACAATCAAGGATGAGGACAACTGGTCAATTCACTCTTAACGACTATATGAGACATTTGATTTCAGGCTGATTTTCAATCTTAGTATAGTTTACCATACTAGGTGGCTGGATGGAGTCACCGAAGCAGTCGGTGTGAGCTTAAATGGACTACGGGGGATGGTAGAAGACAAGAGGTCCGGAGGAATGTTGTCCATAGATGGGTGGGACATGACTTTGCTTCTAACAACAACATAGTTTACCAATAATTCATTTCTTTTCAAGAATTGGAAACCAAAGATTAGCTGCAACTTTTGACATTCTTCTGCGAGCCAGAATGGTCCATTAGATAATTACTTACTGGTGGTGACCTTTTCTAGGAAGTCTTTATGACCGGTGCATTAATAACCTCTTCTTTGTGCAGCAATCAACATTATAAGGCCTTCGCTATTCATTATAAACTGGGTTGGTGGAGGAGGGAGGCTGCTATGGTTCATGAGCTTGATCCAGAAGCCATAAGATCTTCCTTCAACACCAGTAATGGAACACAAGTTCTAGTGTTTCATGAAAACAGCAAGCTATCTTGGGGATAACCAGAAGCAACCACTAACACTATCTCCTGGTCACTAGTTTCTACTAGAGTGGCCTCAACAACAACACCAGGAGGTATTCAATTCATTGGGTTGAGCTGAGAAGCACAAGTCTAAAATTATGGACTCTTAGGGTGGCAATGATATTGTTGTTGGTTGCAAAGTTGTGTCCGACCCATTGTGATCCCATGGACAACGTTCCTCCAGGCCTTCTTTTTATCTACCATCCTCTGAAGTCCATTGAAGCTCATGGCTACTGCTTCAGTGACTCCATCCAACCACCTCATTCTCTGTCATCCCCTTTTTCTTTTGCCCTCCATTGTTCCCAGCATTAGGCTCTTCTCCAGTGAGTCCTTCCTTCTCATTAGGTGACCAAAGTGTTTGAGTTTCCTCTTCAGGATCTGGCCTTCTAAAGAGCAGTCAGGGGTTGATCTCCTCTAGGACTGACCAGTTGGATGACCTT